>JAOWMA010000132.1:0-122122 GCA_025962755.1 Colletotrichum tropicicola
AAAGGTTTATTTTATACTTTTATATTTTATATATAATAAAAAGGTTATTAAATATAAACTAAACTTATAATTATAATAAAATACTAAAGATAAGTAAGACTTTTATATATAAAAAAATAGTTAAATTAAAAAAAAAGAATAATCCTTTCTCTAATAGATATAAACTAAGTAGTTAATTACTTAGTAAGTTCTTTAGGGAACATATAGATAGTACTATACGTAGTGTAGTACAGCTGAGCTATGTATTCCCCGCGATAGATTACGTATAACAGGACTCTCACTGCGGTGATGCTGCAGCGCTGAGCCACTGAGATTATAGCGATAGCAGTCTACTATTCCTCGTCCAGTTAATTTAATTCTCTCTCTTATTCTGAATACTAACTCCTCACCACAGGTGTAACGGTCGGTTGTGGAAATCGCATTAATATTGAAGGAAGAGATCTATCACCAGCTTCGATCATGGATGTCTGAGAAGGGCGGCTCACACCTGGTGATTGGTATCTTGGGAGTGGTCGTCGGAGCTGTGGGCTTGGCACCCGCAGTCGCCATCCCCGAAATCTGAGCTAAACAAAAGCCTCGCCACTACCGAAGTTTACTTTGCTGATGATCATCATTGAGCTATGTTCAAGCTTGATTATAGGATTCATAATGGTCCTTCATGGAATCGTTTCAGCACTGGTCTAGATAAATGCCACCCTCAGTCGGATTCAAATCCGAGCTTTGCACCTCTCACCTCGGAGATACTGGCCAGTTTCCCACCCAACTTGATAAAAGCGTCGTGGGGGCATCGCATCTTTGATTGATAGAGGGGGAATATGACCCGAAAAGTTCATGGCTCGTGCATTATGCCTTCGGATATCTCATCTGTGGCTTCTGTCAACGGCGGAGGGCCCAGCCGCGACCCGTCATGCCCAGGCTCCACGCGATCCCCGGCCCTTCTTTGATGATGCCATCAACCTCAGTCTGCTGGCTTTGGGCGGCAAGCCCTTTTTCAAGCACAGCCTTATCCTGTGAACCGATGGCGATGAAGCCTGGAAGCGTCGAGCTCTTCACCACACCGATTCCGGCCGTCTTGGTCTGAACGATGGCTAGTCCCAAGAGAGCCATCGAGAGCACCACCTGCAACGAGATGAAGGTGAGCCACGGCCACCGCACCTGAACAAACGTCTCGGCTGCCAGCACGACGCCATTGACCGTAGCCGCGCTTACTGCGTTTATCCTGAGCCAGCCATCCTATTAGCCGTCGCAGCCATTGACGCAAGAGTGGGGAGAGTATCACTTACCTATTCGTCAGGCTCGTCGCAATGTTGGTAGTGATGTTCCCAATACCTTCAGCCACAACAACCTCTTCCGAAACATTTGGCCGTCCCTGACTTTCGAGAGTATCGGCGCCGTACTGCAGCGCCGCCCAGAAGCGAGCCGGCGCCAGGGCGAGGGCGCTCTGATCCGGGTTGGTGTCCATGTACACCCCGTTCAGAGCATTCTTCAAGCTGTCCTCCATCTCCCCGACGCCGTTTCCCCCGTATGGGAAGCTCCTCTCAGGGTCCAGCGGGTTCTTGAGCGCTGGCAGCTCGCGAGTGGTCCCGTTACCGGGCATCACCACAGGACCTACTTCGACATTGGCCGTGGTATTCCACAAATACCTCTCTTCCTTGTTGTTATAGAACGACAAGTGGTAGGTCCGGACGCAAAAGTACAGTAGCGCTTCCGTCGCCCCGACCCGGGTGCCGCCGTTGAAGGAGTAGAGGACAGTGAAATTGAACAGCGAGGATTCCGGGACGGACTCGGGCTCTGTGGTGGAAGAGACCATCTCGTGCCCACTGGTCAGCTTGACCAGGCCGAGGTGGTTATTGGTCAGGTTAGCAGAGACGCCGTTCGGGAGAGACGCAAAGCCGGCGCCCTCGAATTGTGGTTTCGCGGTGAGGTTCAGGGACTCGGAGACGTTCCAGAACTTGGCGCAGACGCCAAGAGTGCTGTACGACCCCCAGCGGCACTCGCCCGTGGGGCACCGCGCGGGAGAGGGCGGGAACTCCTTGGTGTGGTCATAGCTGAGGCCTTCGAAGACGTGTTGGTCGATGTAATGCCTGTGTTGCGCTGCGATGTCTGTCAGCATGGGGGCAATTCAAATACCAGAGGCGAGGACGTACTTGTTGGGATCATACCGGCTGTCTGGAAGAGGTAAGAAGTCGCGCGAGGCACCGTCGCTTCATCAGCTGTCTGGATGTAAGCGAGGCGCACCGGGTATGTCACCGCCGACTGCGTCAGTGTTGATGTGAAAATAGCAGTAATCAGGACGACCGTCGAGATGAGACTAGGGGACCTGCTCAACCAATTAGTGCTGCAAGCATAGGCTTTGAATCTTCAGGGAACTTGCCAGCCCTTGGTGGTCTTCATCAACTGGATACTCCCCCACGGCCCTCGACTCGCCGAGTCAAAGTCTTGAAAGTCCGTCAAGGCCCTCTCTTTCCGAAACCACAACCACTTTAGCTGCGAAATACTCTCGGAAACCGGTATCACGAAAGCCACCCGGGCCAGTGTGGCGAGAAAGGCGACGAGAGTGTTGAGCGTCAGCCCGAGCGGCCATTCCGGGAGGCGCTGGTCATCGAAGCGACTCAGGACTCCGGCCAGGGCGACCACAGAGGTGATGCTGACGAGACACCACGAGAGCTCCGGCGCCCAGCCCAAAAGAGATGTCTTCCATGACTGCCTCGAGGTGTATGAGATGCCGGATTCCCCGTGAGAGAGGCCTGGTTTTGTATCCGCTCTACCAGGTGAAGACTCGGTCGCGGCAGACCGAGACAACTCAGCTGAGTGCCACTCTTCATCCGGGATCGGGTTGTAGGCCGTATCTGGTCCGGTGAAGGCATGCCTTGCCGAGGGCTGGAGCGGCGGCGTTGCGCCGGGTTTGACCGAAGTCAAGGGGATTGCGTCCGGCTCGTTGGAGCCGGACCGATCTGCTGGCTCCCCAGATCGGATGAGAGGACTCTGATCGTCTCTTGCGAAATCCATCGACTGCCTTTTAGCTGATAGATTGTCTTGGGATTCTGCTGTAGAGACAGAGGGGGTAAGATTGGTGCTGTATGGCGGGGGCTGGCCATGGCCTGACGGTGCCGGCGACTGTCGGAAGTTTTCCATGTTGTGTACCAGAACAATGCAAAGCTTTGCGCAAGAGACAGATCAACGAAGCCTTTTCAGTTGCATCGCTTCGTCCAAGGTCCTGATAGAAATAGGAAAATGAACATACCCGTAACCCCAGACACAGAGGCGAAAACAATGAGATTGATTGACAATGAACTCAGGCAAGGCTTCACAGATGCAAGCGGGTTTCCCACCAGGCAACAGGCAACAGTTTACAGCGCTGAGGTACACTGCCATGACCGCCCAATTAACAGCGAGAATAGAGGCTGACCTGGGCGAAATATACCCGGCCAAGCCCAACCCCGCGGCCAAGACTCCTTAGCGAGGCCGTTGCTCAGGAAACATAGGTTGGCACAGCTCTGGTGACGCCCGGCGGTAGTGGGATCCGCACAGCTGCATCGCGGTAGGGCAGTGGCCGTGTCTCGGAAGACGACGCACTTGATCGTTCGACATTTTCGTCGGGTTACCTTGATCGGCTACCTATCGCCAAGACTGGCACTCTGAAATGATTGCCAACTCAAGTGGGCTGACGTTTCTGTGTGCTGGCTGTTTGGCAAACTTCACCTGGCCCCGGGGTTGCCTCACCTAATTGGATGTCATTGACATGGTAACGACTCTCGAAGAGAGAAGGTCTAAATTGGATAAGAATCTATGATAAGAGTCTCTGTCGGACTCCTGCTGGCTCAGACTTGCCTTTACGGCGTCATCGCCGACGGCCTTGCTTTGAAGAGTCCAGGCACATGCTACCAGCAAAGGGTTTACTGCAGAACAGAAACACACAGTTGCTGGTAGCTGCGCCTGGACGACCGACAGCTCGGAAGTATCTGTGTATCATCACAGCCAGCTTCGGGAAGCACTCGCCACCCTTCACGGGGCTATCAAGGTAGTCCCCTTTGTCTTTCCGCTCTCCATCTTGGCAGTCCTCGAACCAAATTGAATCTAGTTGGCGATCAGTCGGTTGCAACATGCATCACTAGAGAGGGTGCTTACTGCTCTCTTCTTCTCCTGGGCGACAGAAGTCATGCCGAGCGCCTCAGCGAGAAGTCGCAACACTCTCTTTCCTGGTTCGATTCCGGACTCCTCCTCAGAGTACCCAAAGTCACACTTCTCCCAAACCGGACATTCGATGGCCCACTTGACCAAGTCTTCATCGAGGTACGGGAATCGTACCTCACGATTCCAGTGCGCCATGGCCCTGTCATCGCGCCCAAGATTCCGCTTCCCAAGCCTGCTGACGTCCAATTTGAGCTCCTCCAGCAGACCAGGATAGCCTCTCCGGGAAAACGCAGTCGCATGCCGCACGTAACCACCGAAAAGTTCATCAGCTCCAAGGCCTGAGAGGAGGACCCTCGCTGGTGTGGCGTACTGAACTGCGGCATCGGATGGATGACTCTGGGACATGCCGATGCCTCGGGCGGCGAAATAAAGGGCGTAGGCGATGGACAGATCCATCTCAGTATTGTGAGGATACATCAGGGAGATCACTTGGCTTCTGTGGACAAGCACTTCTTGGTAGGACACATCAACCTGTAAAAGGTCAGCTAGACACCCAGGACAGAGTGATCCGAGATCAACGAACAGCGATAAATCTCCACCGGCGCCCCGGACAGACAGCAGCTAGCTCCGCAAATGACTTTCTGCCGGTGATTCTGTCGGGGCACGCCTCGTAGATGTTCACTCCATTGGCAATGTTCTCGGCGCGTGACGCGAGACGAGGGTTCTCAAAGGCCACATTGATCAAGTCGATGCCTTGGTCGCTCGGCAACAGATCACTGGCCATGCGCGCGAGAATTGTACAGTCCAGTCCGCCGGAGAACAGAACCGAGATCCGCGTGTTCTTGTTTGCATCATGGGCCGGCGGCGGCGGTACATTCAAAACGCGCAGTTTGAGAGATTCGATCAGGCGTTCTTGAACGGCTCGAACTGCTGGTGACGTTGCTGAAAGCGGAGTGACCTGGGACGGCGGCAGCGCCATGTTGAACTTGCCAATGTTGAGAACCTGTCATCGTAAGTAGCAAAACCGGGACATGTGTAGCGAGGACCGCAAAGCTTACCGAACCCGCCTCTTCCTCTGACCACGGTCGGGGAGTCAGCGTGCTACTGGGATTTCTTTCCCAAGCCGAAAGCTCCAGGGCGTAGATCCCATCCGCCTCGACCTCGGCCCACGCTGGTGACGTACTTTCGGCGATACTAGACAGTCTCAGTCCATCCTCCTGGTTGAGTAGCAAGGACCGTCGCCCAAGACGGTCACGGCCAAAGTACAGCCGAGATGAAGTCGCGTCGAAGTAAGCAAACGCGAAGGGACCCTCGATGCTGCGAAGCGCGTCCAAGACGGCGTCCTCTTTCGCATCGCGACTACTGGCCGCTGTAAGCAACGCGAAGACGAGCTCGCCGTCGTTGCCCTCAACTGGGCTTCCCCCAATCTTCCAGGCCTCTCCATTCCAGCAGAGCAAAGACCCTGATGACGCGTCGCGGAAAGGCTGCTGGGTGACGTGATCGCCGCGAAGAGCGAGCACAGTCGAGGTGAAGCTCAGGAAGACGGGCGCTGCTGCAGAGCCATTGAGATGCACTTGCGATCGAGCCTCGCCGAGGTGATCTGGGCCGCGATTGCAGAGGCACGTTCGCGTTTCTGTGGGAAGCGGTCGGAAGTCGTCGCAAGAAACGACAACGTGTATCCCACACATAACACAGGGTGCGACCAAGCGGGCTGAGAATTTCCGGGGAGTGGTTCTGCCGTCAATGGCTATCGTCAGGCAGGCCGAGCAGTCAAGAAAAGGATCTGAGGGATGAGCAAATGGAAGGTTAGTGGGCTGTGCTGTTTGTGGTGGTTCGGATAATCTACGGTGTATGATTCCGGAGACCCACAGACGTTATCAGCCACTGCTGCAACTGCGCACGAGCCACTGGGAAGCCACATACCAGCCACAGATGCGGTAATGCCCAGATCATGCTCAAAGTTACCAAACTAGGACGAATTCTCGCAAAATTAATTCTGCAAAAAGACACCATTGCTCCAGCATGGAGCAAAAGAAGATGTTCCATAACAGAGAATCGAACTCTGAGCTTGACGGCGCACTCGTGTTGAGAGCGTCAAATGTTAGCCATTACACCATTATGGATGTGCTGAGAAACAAACGTTGCGATTGGGGAGCCCAGCTCCCGTTATGGATGGATGAGCCTTCTGTGCGCCGATCAGCGGAGCACCCTATGCCAAGCGTAAATGGAGCGTTCCATTGGGTCAAGTCATGACATTGGCCGAGGTTCAGGCATAGGTATCTGCTTATTAATCAGAAAAAATTAGTAGGTAAGGTATTCAAGGTAGGGAGCTACGGTATTTTTCGCTTTGCTAGAAACTCTTTTGGGGCGTATCAGCACACCTGACGGCGTTTGGTCAATGCATTCTTTCCCGCGGGGTTGTGGCTGAAAGCCATGTGGCGCTCTGGCATTGTGGCTGACAGCCCCTGCTCCCTGCCTTTTGCTTTGCGAACAGTGGATGACTTCATCCCGCCGTGAAAGAACCTTCGGGCCGGTTCTCAAGAAGCCATTCCGAGAGAGACACGACCTGTGCGAAAATATCTATATGGGAAAGAGAGGGCAGAGGAAGTGGGGAGAGGGCAAAAAAATGAGCAAACGGTCGTTTAGACGGCAAGCTGAGGCCAGCTTCCTTCTGTGAGCCGACACAAGCGTCCAACCCAGCCCTGAAAGGAAGCCAAGCTAAGTTTCCTGGAGCTTACTTACGCTTGCCGAATCTTCCCTCCGAGGGCTCTTCCATCCATGCCGTTCTCATCCGCAATCTCACGCTACCCGACCTCAATTGACCCCCATCTCAATCCCGGATGGCGCAGCGGATGACGGGAACAAGCGGGGCACGACGATGGGCAGCATTCAAAGACCAAGCAGATGACCAGCCTTTTCCGGGGAGATCTGGGGAAGTTCCCCAGTCATGTTATGCAATTGGAACTCCAACCGCGGGCACCCGATCTTGGCGGTTATGGTCAGCCCAGCGTTGGACGACGACATCACGCCACTCCCCAGGCCACGCCCATCATGCGACAGTGCCATCATCATCGGGTCAGCGAGGGGGCTCTGGGAGACGCAACATAAAATGGCCAACTTTCCCCCTGCACTTTGATCGACGCTAACCAGAGCACGACTGACAATGGCATCCCGAAGAACATGTCAACAGCTATGGCGCACTCAGCCCACCCGAAGCGCCATCATAAGCCGAAGCATCATCACAAGACCCGCAGCCATCGGCAGGGTCCTCCCGACGGCAACGAGACTCCTCCCGAAAGCTCAACCTACAACTCAATGCCGGCCATCAAATTCCTTCTCATCTCAACAACAAATTCGCCCATACTCAAGCCATTCTCCTGAGACGAAGACATCGGCGCATCCGGTCCCGAAATGGACCCCTCCTGCTGACCCCACTTCTCGGCCCGTGGTAGTCCTCGGGGCGGGGGTTCTGGGCCGGCGCCTCGCCGTAATGTGGGCTTCGACCGGCCGACCCGTCATTTTGCAGGACATCAACGAGAAGGCGCTGTCGTCCGCGATACTCTACGTCGCCGACGCCCTCACGACCGTCTGCGCCGTTCGCGAGACGCACCCCGGTCGCGTCACCACCAGCACCGTCCTCGAGGACTCCTGTGGCGCCAACCCATGGATGGTCATCGAGGCCCTTCCGGAAGACCCCGAGATCAAACGCGAGATGCTGGGCAAGGTCGATGCACTAGTTCCCGAAGACTGCATCCTCGCCTCCAACAGCTCGACGTGGCCGACATCGGCCCTGAGGACGCTCATCTCCCGACCCGAGCGCCTGCTCAACACCCACTACCACCTCCCGCCGCGCAACACCTACGTGGAGCTCATGACCTGCGGCGCCACAGACGAGGAGCTCATGCCCTTCCTCAAGAAACAGATGCGCAGCGTCGGGTTCACGCCACTCGCCCTGCCCCACGAGTCCGTCGGCTTCGTCTTCAACCGGATCTGGTCGGCCGTCAAGTCGGACACGCTGAGGGTCCTGCAGGCGGGGCTGGCGTCGCCGCGAGACATTGATGCACTATTCCGAGACTTCTTCCACGCCGAGAAGGGTCCATGCGAGAAGATGGACGAGGTCGGCCTTGACACCGTGTGGCAGGTTGAGAGAAACAGGGTGAGCATGGGGGTCGTGGATCCGAAGAAAGCGGGGTACACGGACTGGCTGGAAGAGAACTACATCTCCAGGGGCAGGCTGGGAGAGAAGACGGGAGACGGGCTGTATTCCGCCGAAGAAAGAAGGTTGTTGGCCCAAAAGAGAGCTTTGGCAAAGAGTTCGTATCTGAAGTTGCGCTGACGATTTTGATGATTTCTTTCTAGGTTATTGGCGAAGGAACTGGAACTTACGGAGGTGGGAAAGAGCTAATGGAATTCAACGATGGGTTCAACATAAATTTTATAACTTTTCTGAATCTACACGTCAGTTAATATTCCCATGGACAACCTGGAATGCATATTGCGTCGTGCATCCCGAGCAGACAGAGCGGATTCGCCCAGTACTGAGGTCCCTACCTACCTAGTGGGTACCTGGGCACCTCCCCGACGGGTCAAGTGTCTGCTCTAGCTACCAGGTGTTACCAGGTAGGTAGGTACCTTACCTACCTACCTAGGTACCCCCATACCCAAGTGGGTTTTCGGACTGTCTCCACTATTTTCGCCGAGTGCTACCTAAGCAAAAACCTCGTCCTCAACACAACACGCCCGGCATTTTACCGTAGAACCACACACCCAGCGATCAGCAACCCGACAATAACCCTACAGCGTTCTTTCCTCGGATACTGCTCATAGGACTCATCGGCGTTGAAAAGATGGCGGACTCGAATCCTGCCATAGAGGAGGACAACGCTGCAGACGACGAGAGACCTGAAGACATATGGTGAGTACCGGCTTGCCGCACTGTATGTGGCATCCGTCTCCCTGAGGGCGGCTCTTGGACCTGCGTCAATGTTGCTGTTCACATCGGAATGTCTTGCCGACCAGATACCAGCACTCCTGCCCCGAAAATATGGCCATGCCTTGAGGCTGCCATGCAGCCACTTGCTTGCGGAAAGGCCTTTTACTTCGATTCTCGCGGCGACCTCACCCTTACTGTCGGCGACCACGACCGAGAGGGCACACACGACTTCGTAGTCTGCGCTAGGACCGTTTCCCGATGGTCAACTGTCTTCGATGCAATGCTATTTCGAGGTTTCGCGGAGTCTGCGCCCAAGGATGGCTCTTCCTGGACCGTCGCACTGCCCGATGAACTTGTCGCCCCTTTCTTCCTCGTCCTCAGTATCATCCACGGCTACTATTGGAACATTCCGAAGACTTTGGAGAAGGACGAGTTGTATCAGCTGCTGGTCGTGACGGAGAAATATGACATGACACGGATCCTGTACCCATGGGCCTCGACATGGTTCCAGCAGTATAACGCCATCACCTCGGTTGAGGGGAATGAAATTGTCATGTGGATCGCCTGGGAGCTTGGCCATGAAGAAACATTTTGCAGACTTGCACTTGATCTGTTGCTGAAGTCGCGAGTAAACGAAGATGGTCAGCTCCTCGACGGGAGCGGTATTCCCCTGTGCACCTACACGTGCTTGGTGCCCCCTGGCATTCTTGGTAATATCTCTTGGCAGTGTGAGTTTCCACGTCTAACCACTGAGAGCTTCTTCAGATACCGTAACCCAAATGAGAGAACAGATCATTCATCAGATGGTCCAACTGCTTCGCGACAGCGTCGAGAAAGCATTTTCTGGTCGCAAATGCGCCCGGTCTCAGAACAACCACAACGACCATAACACCAGCCACCAGCAGCAATTCCTCTCCAAGGAGCAGTGCGACAGCTTGGTCCTTGGCAATCTCATTCAGATCATCAGAGGTGTGAGCCTTCCAGAAGTAGCTCTCATGCATACGACAACACCCAAGTATCTCGAAAGCATCAACACTCTGTCGTGGTCAATCCGAAGAATGAAGCACACCACCACCTACGGCCACGAACCCTGCCATCCTTGGCCTCTCGTCAGGTCCCAGATTAAGATGATTGTCAACGGTGTCGCGTCCCCAGTCACAGACTTGCAACTGGAATACTTGCGCAACCAGGCCATGAAGACCGGACTGGGGAGAAAACAACCAGAACTAATCGGGGGAACAGCTGAGCAAGGGACTGGGAAGCCTCACAAGAGACTTAGGGCCTAAATGCGACGGGTGGTTCAGCAATTTGCGGCTAGAATGGAAGTTTCTGGCCTTTTTCTTTTTTGAGATTCGAAGCTTTCTGTGCGTCTTGGATGGGAGATTCTCAACTCCAGGGCAACACAAAGGTCCTCGAAATCGCTGTGTGTGTCTCAATAGGCACTCACACGTCAACCAGTCTTACATGGCCCTACATGTATGCAGCTTTACACAGGGTGTATGAGAGCGCTTGTCATTGGTGTAGTTGCGAAGAACTTCGTTGCGAAGTTGGTCGCGGAGTGCTGGGCTGTATTCATTTGTTGGCTTCGAGTCACTTTCGGGAATATGGTTTGAAGTCCTGTTATTCTGAGCCCATCAGGTTGTAGATTTCACTTGTACGACTCTCTCATCTACCACGGGCAGAATGTCGCCCAGGCAAACTATAGTATATTGGAGCAGGAACCTGCTAACCCAACCAGGGCATCTTCAGCGTGATCCGCTGGTGCTTTCATAAGGCCCCTGTCTCAAAAACTCCTCGTAAATACCTACTCCTCACTCGTCTCGAGCCCAACCCAAAAGAATTGTAATATTCCGAAGCCGATCTTGGTTGTCTGGCATCAGTGGCGAGGGGACCTTATCCCAAATTTTCATGATGGCTCCTCGAAGAGGATTGCAGCTGTGACCCGGAGCATTGAGAGCCGCCATGCCCCTCATTGACGCAATGAGATCCCTAAATGACCCCCGGTGAGTTGGTATTTGTCCTGAGAGGAAGGCCGTGTGGTCAACGTCGGCATTTCTGCAGGCAAATACCATGGCTCCGAAGACAGCAGCAGCGCAAATGTCTTTGTCCTCGCTTTGTTGGCAAACCACGCCATTTTGGGAGTCCCGAATTCCCTTCGCGAGGACATTCATTAGAAAGGAAACAGCCGAGCTTCTTGCTCGGGATATGGTGCCTTAATAGTTGTCAGCTGACCATGATGAATGAAAGTGTATGGGACGAACTTACCAACAAAGTCGAAACCATCGCACTGAAACCAGGGCTTCAGGAGCTCACCACCGATGCCCAGGATGTTGCCGTACTTTTCCACTTGAAGATCTTGAGAAATGAGAAAAATTATTTTGATAAATGGCTTTTCCGCGCCGATATCCCAAGCAATCTGAGGAGCGTAGACGGACTGATGGAGTCGATATCGAGATCAAGTTCCGTGATGACAGGAACGCACTGCTCAAGCCAAGGTCCCAAGACGTGCGTCAAGTCGTAGAGGTTTGCGTGGGATATGACAAGAGAAATCTCCCTGCTGTCAAGGTCGCAAGGCACGGTGTCGAGATTACCGTGGGCGAGAGAGAGGATGATGAACATGGGCCAAACGTCGTCGTTCGGTAGGCTGACGACCCAGGGAGGCCATCTGTGGGTTCTGATTCAGCCCATTTGGCGCCTAGCATGGCTTTGAAGGGCCGAGAAGATTTCTTGAGAGTTTCGGGGCAGACGACGAAGTGTCTGGTAGATTTATGTCGAGTCTCGTCGATGTCCTCGTGGGCGAAGTCAACAGTCCAGACGGTGTCAGGACCGCCGACTACCAGAGTAAGTCTCCCATTCTCGGCAATGTAGATTGTCTCACTTGGGTCCGGCATGCGGCTCTTGAAAGATGACCACATGACGCCGCTCCAGTTTCTGGAGAACCCAGGCGGTGGAGACTCCCAAATTTCGTCGGGATTAGCGTCGGACTCCATGATGACTCTGAGTAATGAATATGAGATCTGGAGCAATAAATAAGATGTGATGTAAGATTTATCAAAGCAAAATCAAGTGGCAGCTTCGATTGACTGTACATTGAGGGCGTCTGAAGTGTGTGTGGGTGTCCTTGTTTGCCTCTGGTGTCCAGACAAAAAGGTGAGTGAAGGCTTTCCACTCAAAAAGGCAAGTGCCACCCCAAGAGCTTGCTCATACTTCCCTCGTTAGACTTTCCAAATCAAATGATTAATTGCGTCTAGCTTCCAGCATCTTAGTTGAGGAAGCCGAGCAAGGCGACAGGTCACCAGGCCAAGTACCCATCGTCTCATCCAGCCCAACTCTTCCATCTCCACGACCTACCTCGTAACTCACAAAAATTAGGAATAAAATGCCCTTGTAAAACTTTGTTTATTACTAATATGGCTGTTCGGTGGATTTCGGGGTAGGAGAGGTCGTTTCTCAAGCCATGAGCTTCGTGGTGTGATCCTCCAAGCACAAACCGTCTCCCCGCAGCTGGCTGGACATCTAAATAGACAAAACCAATGTTGAATGAAACGAGGTTGCTCAAAGAATGAAAATACATAATGAGTCTTTGTGGGTTGGGAAGGAGCCAGAGAACCCTCCCTGCCGCTTTCGCCCTCACTACTCATCTCACCTCCACCTCACCTTCATCCTCGCCACCAAACCACCACAAGCTCAATTTTCCGAAAAGATTTCACACAGAAAACAAACCTGTTTAGATCTCAAGTAGTTTCAGAGACTCCGGTAAGCCGTCTCCACGTCAGCCAACGGTTTTCTTAAGCTAATCTAGGAGGCCTCAGCCCCTGCCTTCTGACAGCCATCGCGCAACATGGCCACCGACATCGTCGCCTTCAAAGGCGACCAACGACACTGTATGTGGAGCTTGCAAAGAATTCTCATGGGATCACCGGACAAAACCATTACCATGGACAGACGTGGTGACCTCCTCTTGAAGATAAGTGCCGGCGAGATCGATAGCGACACCAGCGACGGCGACAACTCTAGCGACGGCGAGGCCAGCGAAAGCGACGCGGACTTCAGCAGAAGCAGAAGGTTTTTCGTCTGCTCCAAGACACTTGCCAGGGCCTCCAAAGTATTCGATGTCCTGCTGTTTGGCGATTGGGCAGAGGCCAATCGTGGTGATGGTGAGTGGGAGGTTCGCCTGCTCGGAGACGAGCCCGAGCCCATGTTCGTGGTCCTCTCGATCGCCCACGGCCGTTTCGAGAATGTCCCGACATCGCTTTCCACGCAAGAGCTGTTCGAGCTCCTCGTCGTCACCAACAAGTACGAAATGACGGGTCTCTTGAGACCCTGGATGGAAAGATGGCTGACGCGACTCGCCACCGTCGGCACGCCCAAGGAAATGCACGTCTTCGCCTTCATCGGCTGGGAGACTGGGGCGCAGAACATCTTCACGGACGCCATCACCACACTCGCTCGAGATTGCAGCGTGGACGACCTCGGAAACCTGTGCGACTTTGACGGCTCTCCCGTCACCGTCGAGGAGTATGGCGAGCTAGGCGACGTCTTCGGTAGGCTTTCAGAAACTGCCACTGTGTGAGGTAGTTTTGGCTAACGAGAAGCGCAGACACGGCTGTTCAATCGAGGGGCAAGATGATTGCGCTCTTGTTCGGCATGTTGCGGCAGGGTGTTCAGGCTTGCCTCCGCGGTGAAGGCTGCGCAAAGGCCAAACACAACGACCTGTGTCACTCTACCGTCCTTGGCTCAATCATCAGCTCATGTGCAACGGCAAAGATTGACAGTGGCCCTTTCATATCGGACACAAGTTCCACTTACCGGGGCAGTATTCGGCAGCTGTGCCTGTCCATGCAGGCAATGAAGCCCGTCGACATCCTCGGCCACGACTGCAACCCCGTTGGGGCGATCAAAGTCACGGCAATGAAGCTACTAGACTCGTTTCCGACCCCTCTGACATGGAACCAGCAGAAGCATCTTTTGGACCAGGCTAAGATTTCAGGATGGCGTTCGGAATGGCATCAGAAGCATGACGGCTGAGGAGGGTGGATTATTCGAGGGGAATAGGGATGACTGGACGGGCTAGGTCATTTGAGTCGATTCAGAAACATTGGGGGAAACGGCAGCGGAATAGATAAAGATCGCGGCGCGAGAGAGCAACGAGAATGACGCTGCTGTCATAGAGCATAGAGCCCTTTGCTGAGAATCAGTTAATATCAATCAGAATCTGTCTAGTCATTCCGCCGTCATGCATCGTGTGGGGGTGGGAAGGCCCGCGAAGGCTCCCAAGAAGTTTAGGTTGGTTTCTGTGTGCGTTATCTTGACACGAAGCTCTGATCATGCGGCGGACGTGTTCTTGAGGGCCGAAAGGGGAAAAAAATCAAGTGCGGTCTGTGGAACGGCCTTGGTGGAGGCAGGAGCTGTCCGCACCTGCTCATCTCAGCGTTGCTCCTGCACTTTCCCTCCTCTTCCTCCTCCTACTCCTCCTCCTTCCGTTACGCCGCCAAAATTTTCCCACCGGCAACTTCGAGGCACCATCGACTTCGTCCCAGACAGGCCTGTTGCGAGCTGCAAAAGCCTGGTAAGTTCTCCGCAGAACCCCGTACTGTCGTCTTCCGCCTCCTAAAATCAGCATACAGTGACACCATGGAGGACGCGTCGATAGAGGGATTAGCCGACGCCATGATGCAGGCCCTGACTTTGGCGCCCAAGGTGCCGCTGAGGTCTCTCCCTACGCCCAGGATCGTCCCCTTGAGCAGCCATGCCGCGGAAGACTGTGAAGGTGTCGATATGTGGCAGTGGCTGGACAAAGCCATCGGCCCTCTGGATGAGGTCTCTCAGATGCACCCTCAGGGCGATCTGACTTTGGTGGTCGGCGGCAGTGATGAGACCCAGCCCAATGACGACCAGATCAGCAACATCACTGTCAACAAAAGCCACTCAAACCAAACTCACAGACACTCCAAGATCTTTTCCCACTACCATCTCTCGTCCGCCCGCATGGCTTGGAAGAAGATATTGAGCAAGGTCAAGGCTATTATTCGACGTGGCCCAGAGTCGAAGACGAGTGGCAGCAACGCTAAGTGCGACACACTTCCAAGCCCAGCAAAGCGAATTGTCGTCGCATCTGTGCTCCTGAATCGCTGTTCCACCGTCTTTCTCCGCATGCTGGAGGGCAATTTCGCTGAAGGAAGGGTGAACGCCGGCGGGGACTGGGTTGTCAAGCTGCCTGAGGACCCCATCGAGCCAATTTTTCTCATCCTCTCCATCATTCACGGTCGTTTCGAGCGTGTACCCAAGAAGATAAGCCTGGAAGAATTGTGCGAGCTCTTCACTGTCGCTCAGAAATACAACATGATGGGCATCTTCAGCAAATGGTTCAAAGGCTGGGTGAACCCTCTGCCCAACCTCTATTCAGCTCTTTACCCAGATCTACTCGCTTGGATGGCATGGGAACTTCGTGAAAACGATCTGTTCATGATTCTTGTTGGATTGATGGCTGAGGCAGCACACTTGCGTGAAGACGGCGAGCTCACGGGCAAAGAAGGCCGCCCTTGGAAGGTCAAAGGACATCTACACATTGATCACGTTATAAGTGAGTAATGTCAGGGACTCAAAGAGACATATGCTAACCCGCGTACAGAAGCTGTCTCATTGGCGAGAGATGATGCGATAAAACAATGGTTCCGCGATTTGCAGCGCGAAATGAACAAAGCCTCTCAAGGAAGGGTATGCTATGTATCCCACGACCAAAAAGGCTGCTCGGAAGTCGTCCTAGACTCAATGGTCAAGGCATGCGAATCAGCTGGCATCGATCACAACACCTTGCTCTCAGGAGGCATACCACGTTATCTGGGCAGCCCTGTCGAGCTGTACCTCTCGTTTGAGGACATTCCAGTCATTGAACTTCCGCAGCATCGTTACTGCAATCCCCTTCGACGCATCAAGGAGAAGGCCAACTTCAGCAGCCCACTTACTCTGGGCAACGAGCCACCAAACAGGAGATGCTCCCTTCGAGAGCACCGCAGGCTGCTGAGACAGTGCCTAGACAAGGCGGACTGCTTCCTGTGGGACATGGAGCGTTACAATAACTTCCGAATGGGTAGCCAGCAGGATCTTTAATAAGAAAGAATCGCTGTTGGGTAATTGGGTCTGTCTTGTTTTACCAGCCGTGGATATTGGGGAAAACGGGTCGAGGCATATAGCAGAGTTGGTCAAAGATTCCATAGATTCAAATGCTACCTTTATGCTGCCTCCTCGGGCATTACTTCCATCATGTCAAGCCACTCCATGGTAAATGCCGTCACAATCCTCGTCCAATCTCTCACCGTGGGCATGTCAAGATGCTCACCGTCATCCTCAGGCCGGTGCCACACCGCGGGGAACGGCGAGGGGATCATGTGGAGAATATCCACGCCCTTTGCCATGAACGGGACGTGATCGTCACCGATACCGCTACGTCCGAAACTGGCGGGGTCCTTCTCTGCTTCATTGAGGAAGGGAATGTCGGGCTTCGTTTCCAAGATGCCGAGGTCGCGCATGCGCTTCTCGAGGGTCGCCATGCTCTTGTACGCCCAGTGCGTCGTCTGGAAGTACGAGGGGACTCGAGGGCTGGCGGATCCCAAGAGATCCAGAAGAACGAAGATGCTGATCTGCTCCAGTGGGTTCTTGTAGTGAGACATGGCCGGGTTGAATGTCTTTTCCCACTCCTGGGCCAGAGACCTGCATCGCATGTCAACATGGGGGGTTCTTCAGGTGCGGTTTTCAGAATCGACTCACCTCGCGCCGTACAACGAGTCGGTGTCGGTCCAGGCCATGAACGCCTCTTCACCATCCAGCAGCAGGATCTGCAGTCCCATGTCCTGGTCAACGGTGCCGCCGTTCTCACCAAGCGCGACCATCTCGTCGTACATCTGGGTCATGTACCCGTCGACGGCCCTCGCGATGTGCATCAGCATCGCACACGGCGCGGCGCTGTCCGTCGCGCCGATGAAGCCCTGGGGCTCGACCTTGCTGTCATAGTGAGCCACGAGGGTCAGATAGTTGGCCTGGCCGGGCTTCGTCCAGGGCGGCTCGCGGCGGAAGATGAGATTCTGGAACGGGATGTCCCGGTCGCCGGTGGCGGGGGTCTTGCCGGTCGAGTTCTGCCACTCAATGGTCCATTTCGGCAGGGTCTTGGTCCAGAAGTCGACAAAGTGCTGCTGGGTCTTGACCTGGCCCGGCGTCCCGGGCACGCGGGGGATGAGGATGGGGGCGAGCAGCGGGCCGTTGTGGATGTCGAAGTCGGCCTCGGCGATGGTGATGTTGCGCAGCACGGCGTCGGTGACGTTCATGTAGGCGCGCGCCGAGGCGGCGAGCAGGAGGTGCAGGAAGGCCAGCCAGAGTCCGCGGACCCGGGCTTGGCCTCTCACGGAAGGGAGGCCGACGAGGACGGCCATGGGGCGGGCTGTGATCGGGCTCCGTCTCTCATGAACTCATTTCCGTCACGAGGCTGCGATTGATGAGGCGGGATGCTGAGCGGGGGCCGCGCGCGTAGAGTGTCGTCAGGTTGGGAGGTGATGAGCCGCGACGGAACTCCGGATTGATGAGATTTCCTGCGATGGCGAGGTTCTGAGAGAGGTGTCAACTTTTGGACGTCCCCCGACCGAGGAAGGGATGACCCAATGAGGTTAGACCGAAACTGTCCTGCAACGCACTCTCGCCGGCCCCCCTGGCTCGCCCTTGACATTTGTGTTTTAAAACAGTGGGTCGCGTTGGTGATTAGATAAGACGCGCTCGGACCAGTCCCACGTCCGCGGCCTCCACACGGCCCGCGTGCACGTTCCACCGCGACGAGTTCCGCCGGACGTTTGTCAGTTGCCACATTCCAGGCCCGTGAAGCCGATGATGACTGGAATTGAATAACACTAGTTTGAATTGCACCGACACCGGACTGACTGCTAGATCTGAGGACCCGGGCAGGGATTTTCGATCTTGCGACAGCGCTTGTGGGTCGGTGGCCATTGCTTGGCGAAAGGGATGGTCCTGCCCTCCACGTCTCTCGAATCCATCAGCGATGCTGAATGTCCTCGGTAAGCATGCTCAATTTGTATGCAGGGTAGACGACACTCTGAGGAGCGCAGACTGTTGGAGTCTCGAGGGAAGAAGGCGCTCATCCACGGTCTCTGTTCATTCTCAGGCATCTCATTTTGCATCAAACGGTCGAAATTATCATTGTCACTTGAAATACGCCCAGCACACTGTCATGCACCCCGTCTGTCCCCCAGCCTTCATCAGATCTTGACATTATATAAAAAAAGTCACCTCGTCATCTTGAATCAACCCTCAGTCTGAGTCCTACGCCCCGCCACCAGTGGCCTTCATGAACAAGCGTTCCCTCTTCATGAGCAAGCTGCTCAACAGCACCACCGCGCCCGCAACGATCACCAAGATGTACGGCAGGTTCAGGGCCTCGACGATAGCTTCGAGAATATCCTGCTGCATCTCCGGCGGGAGCGTCGTGACGAATTCGGCCCCGACGCCAGCAATGGCAAGCTGGATCTGCTCCTCCGGAACGGTGTCGGGCAAGATCTCCGTCAACCGTTTCTCGGCTCTGTTCAAGAACACCGCGTTGCTCACAGCCAGGGCGATGTTGATACCGCTCGTCTGGGCCAACGCCATCAGCGACGCGGCCACTGCCGCCATGTGCTCCGGCACGCTGGCCTGGGCGATGGAGAAGCCTGCTTGCGTGAAGGTGCCGACGCCCGCCCCGAGCATGGCCGAGGCGCCGTACACCCACGCCGTGCTGGTGTCGGTCTCGACGACGTACATGAGCGACGCCGCAGTGACGACGACGGCTCCCCCGGCGGTGAACCACGGGAAGTACAGCCCGAATTTGCCAGACGGGTGCGACAACATGCCGCCCTGCAGCAGGGTGATGAAGACGGCGACCATGATGAACGGCAGCAGACGGACAGCGGCGTCGATGGCGCTGTCGCCGCGCGTGAACTGGAAGAAGATGGGGATGAAGTACACCGGCACAAAGATGGCGCAACCTCCCGACGCAGTTATGCAGAACATCAGGATGATGGTGCGGTAGTACTTCTTGGAGACGATGAGCTCAACGGGGAAGAGGCGGCGCTCCTTGGTCGTGCCGATGCAGTACGCCTGCTGGAGACCGAAGGCGATGAAGAGCACGCCGGCGACGACGAAGAGGGCGATTTCGCTGCCCGAGTCCCACTCGTACATGACGCCGCCGAAGCTGATGCCCATTGTGAAGCAGATGATGGCGCCGAGCAGGAGAGGAGCGCCGACCCAGTCGACCTCGGCCAACCGCTGAAAGATTGTTGCACCCGGCTGCGGATCGGGCGAGGGCAGCATGAACAGGTAGACGGGAGCAGCCAACGCTCCAATGGGCAGGTTGATATAAAAGGCCCATCTTTTCCAAGTCAGTCGATGAAGCTAATCGTGACACAGGAAGACTTACCGCCATGTAGCATCCGAATCCGCAAAGGCGCCGCCCACGACGGGGCCCAACACCGTTCCCAAACCCCAAGTCAGACCGATGCTGGCAATGTACGCAGGCCTCTCCTGGATCGTCGTCGTAGCGGCGATGAGAGTCATGACGCCGAGGTACATGCCCACACCACCGAGACCGCAAAGGGCACGCCCGACGATGAGACTGTCCATGTTGGGCGCCGCACCGCACACCGCACTGCCCACCTCGAAGACGACGACGCTACCGATGTACAACCACTTGGGCTTCAGGTGCGAGTAGAGCTGTCCGAAGAGCAAGTTCGTCGAAGTCGCGGCCATGATGAAGGCGACCGCCAGCCACGCAATGTCCGTGATGGCGTCGAACTGGAGGACGATCTGCGGCTGCACGTCGGCGACGACGGTGTTGTCGAGCGCGAAGAGGAAGGTCGAGGAGAGGATGGCGAAGACGACGATGATCCATCGGAGACCGGTGACGGTGCGGACCGGCTCCGACGAGACGCTCTTGCCCCGTTCCGTGTCTGTGTTGTCCCCGGAGAGGGGTCCCTTGGTGGAGGAGCTGTCGCCCTGCTCGGCTTTCTCCAGGGGGCCGCCCGTCGGCGCGGGCTGGTCCTGCTTCTCGGTGTCGATGGCCATGATGTCGTCAGAGTGAAGGCAGGGCTGTGGTTGTCTGTCGTTAAGCAGGACCTGACTGAGCCCGAGGTCTGGGATGCAGCGCTGCCATATATGATGTTCTCATCCGCCACGAGAACGCCAGTCAGCCCATCAGCCCAATCTCACGTCCCAGGCAACGGTATCAGAAGTGTCGTAAGCCGCCGCCTGCATCCGGCGCTTCGTCTCACTGTCGATGGCGAGCATTCCATCAAGTCAGCTTCGGCGGGCTGCTCAACCTTGCCAACCAACCCGCTGGGCCTGACCAGTCCCTTCCAGCGAATCCGAGCCCTGTCATCTTTTGTCTCTGATCCTTTCTTCTATTGGCATTTGAAGCACGGTGGTCGCTGACAGTGTCTCCCAAGGGAGCTGTGAGGAGCATGCAAAGAGGGAACAGGGCGGGACAGCAAAGACGTAGCCCAAAGAACCTCCTCTGAGCCTCACCGCAAGATACGAAGGATGCATACCGCACCTCCCACTCGGTTCCGACCCAGGTGCCGGATTTCTTTCCTAATCCGTAGTATTCGGCCCGGTGTCTCCTCCTGGTTGGTCGCCTTCCCGCCGGAAATCGTGCGAGGAGGTCAATATCCCTCTGTCTTGTCTATCAGCAAAAAAAGCCACCGAAAATTTGGAAGCTGACATGCCGCATCTCAGGAACGCCACAAAAGATGACTCTCATCATTCGCGCCCGCCCGCCCGACGTATCACACGCAGCCTTATGGAAAGCCACCCATATGGCAAGCCGTCTCATGCAATCCCTTCCCGCGGACCCGACCGACCTCGTGGTCCAATGGCGGCCGTTGAGGCTGAGATAAGCCTACGGTAGACACTGACAACGCACCGGCTATGTCGACTCAAGATTACACCTTACCGGCAGCCCCGGGGCTTGATGCTTGGTGTGCGATGACTCGGCTCAACACGGGTTGCAAGACGGCTCCCTTCTCCTCGTCGACGTCCCTCCGGATGCCGCGTTCGAGCACCCGTTCGCGTCGACTTTGAAGTGAGGCACCTGGCGTTTATCTCAAATCCTTCTGAATAGCCTTTTCGTAGATCTGACCCGAATGAGGTGCCCGTAAGACCCAGCCAATCACGCGGGGCCCGCCGCAGTCTGGCAAGGGAGATGCCAGTACGTACAACTGCTTCTTTCAACGACTGCGACATGCGTGGTGCTGACCCGGAACAGCGGTCATTGGTCGTAGACGTCTCCCAATTTCCGGTCACGTATGCCAATACTTCCTTCGTCTACTTCTGACATAGGCTACTGCGTATCAGCCCATCACCTAGAGGCAAGTGCTTATGCTGTCAGGTTTGCTAGCCCCTAAGCTTATTGCTAGCGTGTTTGCACCGCTGTATGCGTTTTGCCTGCGCCGGGTTGTTGGGCCTGGATTATTTTGATCAAATTCGGACACTAGGGGAAGTCTTGGGTGTCACTCTGGAAAGCATGACGGGCGTGTAGGAAAATCATATCGATTTTTCAATTTTTGGCTCTGCTATCTTGGATGCAATGCTACTCTGTGTGTGTGCCATTTCCTTGCTGGTGCATCTTCTTGTCGCTGTCCTTCGCGAAATTTCCTGTGCGAGATGCAGATAAAAAAATGCCTTCACCAAATCCAAGCCTCCTCTCATTATCGTCTCGCAATGAGGAGTTCTATTGACCAAGGTAGGCAGGTATCCTTAGTAGTCCTCATCCTCCACCTTGAAAACCACTGAAACGTTCTGTGCGCCGACCTGCTTGCCATCATAGATAACGGTGAAGTCGGCACTGCTTCCAGAGCAAGTCATCTCAATATCGAACTCCAAACGTCCAAAGACCTTGCCAGTAGGACTGTTGTAGCGCGGCAGAGACTTGAAGTCTATATTCTTCGCCCAGGTGATGGTGCAGAGCTCCTTGACCTTGTCGTTGCGTGATGCGGGAGGAGGCCATGACGAGGTGGAATAGATGGTCTCAGATATCTTTCGGGGAGCCGACTCGTAGAGACGATAGTAGTTTTTGCGAACGGGGGCTGTAGTGGAAACATCTGTACCCTTGTTGTGAATGTCAATTCGCCGTTCTGTAAGCCCATTAAAGATGAATTGGCGTGCAAACATACCTGTTTCAGAAACCATTCCATCTGGTTCTTCGCCTTCCAAGTCTGCTCATCTGCACACCAGATTTTGTCTTTGAAATCGTGTTTTGCTTGGATGAACTTGGCGGTGTATCTTATGCCGTAGCTCATCCGAGAGATTCTGGACGTGATGTCGACAGAAAGACCAGGTGCAAGGTTACGGAGGGCCAGACCCCGAATGACGGCTCCTCGGCTGATGGCGCTCCAACTAAATCGGCGTCAGCAAAGGAGCTGCAAATCAAGTGTGTACCTACGGCTTGTTGCCAACGCCTTGGAGAATCTCAAAATCCTTCTCGATGCTCTCTTCGAGGCGGATTCGAAGGTACGTGCATCGACCAAATCCTCCGACCAGGATGATTTTCTTTTTGATTAAATCAGCACGTATAAAGAGCAATCGTTAGATTGAGCACGCACCTTTGGCTTCTTTCCTGTCTTCTTCGATACGCTGTCGA
Source organism: Colletotrichum tropicicola (assembly GCA_025962755.1). Lineage (NCBI taxonomy): Eukaryota > Fungi > Ascomycota > Sordariomycetes > Glomerellales > Glomerellaceae > Colletotrichum > Colletotrichum tropicicola. The sequence continues at coordinate 22,737 of JAOWMA010000132.1, forward strand.
TTTGCTTCTTGACCAGTGCCACGGTCCGGTCGATGACGGGATTGAAGACCTTGAGCAAGTCCTGGCGGTTCAGGACCAGATTCTTCTTGCGCTTCACTCCGCGCTGAGCGGTGCCAGGTACCTTGCAAGCGGGGGGGAGGCCAAATGCAAAGTCGTCGTTCTGACCATAAAAGCCGGTCTTGATGCCATTCTCCCAGTCATCATTGAGAAGCTTCTTGGCGTCGTTCTGTGACACGTTGCTCCATGCTTGGGGCGTGACCTTGTCCTTGATGAGCTCAACGAATGCTTCGTCGAGAAAAACACCCCCGCATAGATCACCGTCTCCTTGGACAGCTTCGCGAACAACGAAGGGCTCCAGGCTAAGGATTTCATAGGTGATTAGATCCACCGTGCCACCTCCTGCATCGCAGACGACCACGTGATCACCAACCTGAAATTGTCTGTTAGATGACCGGAACCATGAGTCAGAAGATAATTACTCACAGAAATGTTGGGCTTCTTGCTCAGGTCTCGAATAGTTGCCAAGGCAGCAGCCTCTGGCTCGGAAATGAAGCACAAGGTTGTGTCGCCTGCTGGACGCTGCTTCCGCAGGCCTGCTGCTTCAGCGGCTTTCCGCATCCGAGCCTTTGCGTAGTCGGGCCAAATGGCTGGCAAGGTGATGACGACCTGAAAGCGACACATGTCGATGAAACCCTCTCCTTCAGAAATGCCGATGGACCGAAGGGTGTGCCCCCAGAGGTGGCGAAGATACTCGCCAATGACCTCAGTTGGGTCCTTATTCGCATCCTTCACCAACTTACGGGCAGTCATAATTTTGGCGGACTCTCTGATGTCCTTGGGAAGGTCTTTCTCATCCACCAACAGGAGCTTGAACCACTTCAACGGTTCCTGCTTGGCGTTGGGCGGGATGCCATATCCCCAAGTGCTGGTTCCGCTCTTGCCCGTGAACAGAATAGAAGTCGGAGCCTTCTCCTTGTCGGAATTGAGGTTCAGTTTGGAATCCCATCTGCTGATGACTTCAATGTCTGTGGGACTACCCGAATATGCCCAGCTGACTCCAGAAAAACTTGAAATTTGTAAGCAATGAACATTATCAGTGGTGCTGGTACGATCTCACGTGGTTCCGAAGTCAATGCCAACAACGATGACATTATCCTTGTCCTCTCTGAAGAATTTGTCGGCCATTTCTGCTGCTGTAATAACTGCTACGGACAGATGCAGTCTGGGATACTTCGATACTGCGATGACTGCTGCGAGGCGACTGTAAGATTTGCTGTTTCCTACGTAAGATGTCGTAGGTTTGATGGAGAATGCAGCGGGAGAAGGGTTTGAGGGGGGAAACTGATGGCAAATCAAAATTTTGGGAAGAACACCACAGAATAATATGGTTCTTGTTGGAAGATCTGCGTTGGGGTAAAGCTGAACGACTCGGTCCTTCAAAGTTGAGTTCTTGAAGGTGAGACAGTGAGGATTTGTAGGTAAGAAGGTGCTTGAATGGGAAGGAAACGAAAAGTGAAAAAGGCAGACAAATTACAGCAGGTGTGTTCACAAAGAACAAGGTAGGTGCTTTGGAGATGGAGTGAGCTAGTTAGGTAGGTAGCCTGGAATATGAGAGAAGGTCCAGGACGATTGGGTGCCTGCTTGGTCGACCTGGGTCTTGCCTGCCTATTGGTGTTTAATATTTCATGAGATTAGAATGGAAGGTGCACTTGGCTTAATAGGTCGGGGAAATAAGTTTTTGATTATCTCCCTTCACCTTCGCCGTTGAAGTCCCACCTTCTTCTAAATTCTTCTCAACCAGCAAATACATAAATTAAGGACTTTCATTTGCGCCGGCACACCTTCTATCTATCTCATCCACCGCGATATTAGGTCTACGGAGAACTTCCTCTGACAACCCCCGACCTACAACTCACGAACTTACGCCTTATTGCCAACACCAAGCCGTCAACTGTTCTCATCATGGATCGTGGCGTGAAGAAGGTATGTCTTCCCGCACATAGTTGAAGTAACCGAAACACCCATCATCTCATCATGCTTTCCAGGAAGAATTAAGCTCCTCTGCTTTCGACAGGGAGCGACTCTATCGCATTGCGATGGCAGGATCATGTGGAAACACCGTCATGCCTGCAACGAACGCGCCTGCAAGCCACACGCCAGTTGTGTCATCCAGTCATCAACATCGTGGTTCGTCACACACGCCGAATATCGCAAAACTCATGACCAAGAAGAACCGCCAAATTCGTCGGCTGAGAAAAATAATTCATCGCCAAAAAAACAAAATCATCAACGAGTACACACACTCGCATGGCAGAAACAGCTCGAGTGTCTTAGACCAAGATGCTTACATCACGAAGTTGAAGGAGGACATCTCAAACAAAGCGCGAACAATTACTGAGTACGCCAACCGCAACAGAGAACTCGAGAGAGGTTTCAAGGAAGAGTACAGAAGAGCCGAAGAGGCCGAGAAAGAGTTTTCCGAGCAGTTACAGATGGCCAACCAGCTGAAGAGCAGACTTCTGCAGCTGGAGGCGAGCAATCAGGACGCGTGTCAACAGTTCCAAGGCTACATCAGCATGCTAAAGAGCCAGAACCAGAAGCTCGCCACCCAGCTTGCGGACCAGAAGATGGCTAGAGTCAAGTCACAGGCACTTGCCAACTCCAACAAGGTGTCCGACGATGTCATCTTGCAAATTTGGAAGCAGATGAAGTACAACATTCAGAACATGGCCACCACCCTTCTCACTGCATGCCCCTCGGCGGAGTGTCTCACGGGCTTCCGCAGGAATAAACATTGCGTGCTCAATCAGATGGACAGTCGACAAATGTCTTTTCTCGAAGACGAGGACAGGAGATGCAGCATCGTCGAGAGACTTGTCTGGCTTGCAGTCACCCAGCGCGTTTTTGGGCCGGATGCAGAAGGTTCCTTTGGCAGAATTTGGGCTGGCAGAGTCGGCGCTAATTTTTCCAGTGCCATCGAAGAGTTGATGCGTAAGTCATTTTTCTATTGGAGCGCTCCCCAAGCTTCCGACGACAACGCTGACAAATGCCTCCAAAGACAACGCCGACGACAACGCCGACCCCAGAGATCTCTTTCGATGGAAAGCTGAAGGCAGTAGGATGATTGAGGAGATGATTGGAATCGACACGGTCCAGCTGCAAAGGATCGTCCGGTCGGAGGCTGCGACTTTCTCCGCTTTCTTGGTCAGAGACGAACAATACAGAGGCGCCAAGGAGAAACTGTTCCAGGGGCTCCTGACGATCTTTGAGAATGCTCAACGCCTGCACAGCATCTTCATGAAGTCTAAGGCATATTTCCAGATCGACTGGCCTCCACGTTGCCGACGCGGCCGCATCATACGGTACGACCCAGAGGTCATGGACGTCGATGCTTGGGAAAAGGAGCCGGTGGACAGCTCTAGCATCGTGATGCTTCGCATTTCTCCAGGTCTCGTGAAGACGGGAACTGCAGATGGCAATTGCTACGACCAGAGTCTTCGACTGGTTAAAGGACGGGTGGTTTGTAACTAGGAGGCTGGATGCGCGGGGGACACCCATGATCATTGGAGAGAGACACGAGATCCGTAGGTTCGGGGAGAAGGAAATGGGTGTGGAAAACTGGCTGATTGGCCACACACTCCGGCCAGCACGATGTGCTGGTTTTCATGTTGCTTGAGCTTTCGATAGAGAAAATACAGTGCGTCCAAAATATGGACGATCTTGATAATTACCAGCAGGCGTGCACCGTGATACTTGGAGGCAGCAAAAAAAAGGGAAAAAGGCAAGAGTGATAGCACGACTTGGTATCGATCCAAGGACCTCTGGGTTATGAGCCCAGCGCTCTACCCCTGAGCTACCGTGCTGACTGATGCAATTTTCGATCAAAATTTAGTTTATGTTGTGTGTTTGCATACCGGGCCTGCTATTGGCTGGCGGTTCTGCTGCCCACGTGCCCACGTGCTTAGGTACCTATGTCGGCGCTAATGCAACTCAGCTGAAGAGAGCTCAGGCTAGCGTCGTCGGCGTCGACTCGAAACCGAGCTGAAATGTGTCAAAATTGAGTTGAGCTGCCCAATGACGGCGTGGGTGGTTTTGGTGCGGCTTCTCCAAGGTTCCCCCCTTCCATTCGCTTCTGTTGCGTTGCTGCAGTTCGCACCTGCCTTTTTCGCGTGGCGACGGCACCTCAACTCCAGTTGCGGCACCCCTCAGCGCATGACCCCGGGAGAGCCCCGCCCAAAAACGCCCGCCAAGATCCACAACGAGGCCGTCCGGGGTGGCCAGAGTGGCTGAGTCCTGCCTGGAGCGGCCACTGGACGGAAACCGAACAGGCGGGACAAGGGGCGGGTGCCTCGAAGGACCGCTGGAAGCCTCAAAGTCTGCAACGTCTTCAGCGGCGACAACCCCCGCAAACAACAATGGCGACCCGACAACTCAAATGAGGCCCACCGGAATCACGTTTTCGGGACCCCTCAGGGCCAGTGGACCGCTGGGAGTGCTCCCCGCCGTCCAGTCGGGCGGATGCGACCCGACCCAACCACCGCCCAGAGCCAAGATCGGCAAGGCAAACGAGCGAACTGCACTGCGTTTTTGCAGGGAGCTTCCTGCACGCGACGGAGCTGTTAAAAACTGGCCAAGCCCCAGATCCAGACACACCGGGATGACGCCCTGCCTCACGCCGCTGCCATCTCACTCTCTCGCCCCCTCACCGACACTCTGCTGGGCGACGATTGTCTTCGAGGAGCCTACCTAGCGAGCGGTGCAAAGTCATGTTGAATCGCGGTCTGCGAAGCGCCAGCGATTCTCTCCCACGGCAAACGCCCTGATGTCTCGCTACCAGGGACTGCACGCGTCCGACCTGTTCCGCTTCGACACCCTCGCCCTGCGCGATGACATTCTGCTGATCGACGGGAGGACGGCCTCCAAGGTCGAGTACGACGAGTACGTCGTCTTCAAGAAGAACGATGGCATTCCTTCGGGGTCGGGGTTGAAGCCGGACGAGGAGGGCGGAGACGACATCAGCTTTAAGCTGAACCAAACCGAAGATACACCGGGCTACCAGATGCTCGACCTCGCCTTCCGCCGCGGTTGGGTGGTAGATCACAATGTAGGAGCTTCCAGTTCACTGATGTCGTGTCTCAAGCCAATTGCTAATACCAAACCAGGGTGACTTCGCTCAAGACCCGGCTCGCGACCCAGCGCTCATGCTGGATGGACGTGTGAAACGAGTGTGAGTGACAAGGCTCGGGCTTTGAGAGTTCTCAGCTGACCATAGCAGGATCTGCTTCCGCCGCAACACGTCTCTCGACCGCCGGGAAGACGGCATCACCCTGACGCCCCAAGACTTGGACGCCCTGGACTTGCACCCGGCCACGCTCCAGTACTCCCGCCGTGTCACGAACGAGTCTCGTTTCTGGTCTCTTGACCAGTCCAAGTTGAGTGAGTGATGTGAGCAATATTCGCAGCCGGAGGAAGCTAATCCCCCCAGGCCTCATTCTATCCTTCTCCATGAAGCCCAAGACACCGTACGACTTCATGTCCATGACGTACGACCTCCGGACCCGCACGTCTACCGTACTCGTCAGGCAAAGCTATCATCCCCGCCAGCACAACCTCGAGAACTTGGACGAATACGACCAAAGAATGGAAGCATGCCGCGGGCATTGGGCTCACCCCTTCGTCACCCCAGTCGTCTTGCTGCAGGTTCAGTTCATGCGCACAGAAGAAGCCGTCATGGAGAACATTGACCACGTCAGGTCCCTTGAGTGGGAGGTTAGCAACATCGCCGGTTTTGATGCTTTTGAGATGGAGCGCGAACGGCGGTCGAAGCTCATCCGCAGACTGACTTTCAGCGCCAACAACGATAAACAGCCCACTATCGCAGGAAATTCTTCAATAGCGCTCATGAAGGCTGCTCACGATGTGCTTAAAGAGTCGATTAAGCTGCTCGATACCGTTCGCTGGATGGAGAGAGTTGTCAAACTCATGCTGCAATCCGGCGGTGAGCTGTCACGGCACATGTCAGGGGGGGATATCAACGCACACCTGAGTGAATACGCGACCCAAGGACCAGACGACGATCGGCGGGACCAAGACCAGCGAGATCAGCTAGATCAGCAAGGGCAACCTGACGAGGCTCCCACGGCACCGCCGTCACACTCATCCGCGAGCACACGACGGAGGTCGATACCTGCTGCAGCCAACCCGCTGGCTGACCCTCTTGGAAACCACTGGCACGAGATTCGGCAGTACCTGGAGGGTCTGCAGCGAATGTGCATGGGTCTGGAAACCGACCGTCGCATGTCCGAGGCGCGTTGCCGTGCTCAAATTGATATTGTGAGTTGGACCACTCGGTGAGGCTACTCGACTCCCAGCTAACCTCTTGCAGATCTACAGTAAGATGGCCCAAGAGGACAACGTCCTCAACGCACGCATGGCCGTCGCCTCTTCCCGCGACAGTTCCTCCATGAAAGCTCTGGCAGTCATCACCGCCATCTTCCTGCCCGGCGAATTTCTCGGCACCCTCTTTGGCATGTCCATGTTCGATTGGCAGGCGTCGGGCGAAGACGCCGCTGATGACAATGGCGCAGCGGCCCCGGAAACAGGCACCTCGACGAACCCCAGGGACCCTATACCTGTGCTGAGCCATCTCTTTTGGGTCTACTGGGCCACCGTCATCCCTCTCACTGTCGGCATCCTATTCGCGTGGCGCGCGTGGTGGGTGAACCAGGACCGCTACTTCCGCCGCCATCTTTCGCGGGAGCTCTCAGAGGAGCGGTACTGGACGTCGGACGGCAAGCCGCGCGAGCTCGAGCACTCCTTCTGGCACGACTTCTTTTACTTGTCGGTGCGGCGCGACGAGCGGCCTGCTGCGCCCGTCGACCCGTACAGCTCGCTTGATCTGTCGACCAGCCTGTCAGCAGACAAAGACGACATGCGCTCACCGCGCGAAGCGACGGTCCGGAGAGGTCAGATTTCGTTCTTGCGGACGCAGAGCATGCGGCAGAGGAATGCCGTCGCCGTCTGAGATGCATACATGTGTATTGCGTATCTATTCGTGCTGCCGGACTGACACCAGCAGCTGCTTCATTTGGAGAGGCATCTTGAGCGGTTTGTTCGGAGTTTCGGAGGCACCCTGGAAAACATGTGCCACAATCTTCTATTATTTTCTTTCATGAGATTAGACCTTCACGATAGACAAAGGCAACGATGCACGATTTTACCCCGTCTCTTTCTCCTCTCTGATCATGCTGTAACTGAGTGGATTCAGCCTGCAGCTGTCAATCAGACACCGCCACTCATCCTTGTCACCGCCGTGTCTCCTCAACGTCGGTCCCGACCACTGCAGCCTGATTATCCCCAACCACTTTCTCGGCCCCTTGTCCGTCCTCGGGTGAGATCGGCTGCGGTTTCGGGGCCTCGTCTTTGCGCAGTTTCAATCCACCACTCCAGCCAACCCAGCCCTTTTCTCTCGGGCCTTTGGACAGGGTAATGAGCAGAGACAGCCCGATGAAACCAACTGAAAAGTGTTAGACAGATCACCATACACCGCAAAGGTAAACTCACTTGTCGCTCCTCCGCTATATTTCCACCCGCCCTGTGCGTACAGCCTGTTGCCCACCGCCGTACCCGTCAACTGCCCACAAAACACCGACACCATGTACGCCGTGTTGACCCTGTTCCTCGCCTTGGCATTGATGGTGTAAATGGCCGTCCTGTTCGCCGTCTGCGCCGTCTGGATGCCGATATCGATGCAGACCGCCTGGATCACCGGCCCCGCGACGGTGAACGTGCCCGTGAAAGCGCCCACCACGCACCCGACGACAATGACGATCTGCCCCAGCACGGACGACATCCACGGCACGTACCGGTCCATGACGAAGCGCCCGTACACCGGCCCGCCGCAGATGGCCGCGATGCCGATCAGCGAGAAGAGGCCGATGGTGACGGACGGGTACCCGTACGGCGGCGACGCGAGCAAAAAGGTCAGCGTCGTCCAGAAGGAGGTGAAGATGGAGCTGATGCAGAAGCCCACGAGGCACGCGTGCACGAGGACCGGCTGGCTGAAGAACATGGTGACGATGGACCGCAGCGCGCGCGGGTAGCCGAGGCCGTCCGGGTTCGTGGAGGGGTAGTCGGGCATGAAGAAGAAGAGGAGCACGAGCAGGAGGTACTGCGCGCCGAAGGAGAACCAGTAGATGTTGCGCCAGGAGGTGTAGTTGGCGACGATGCCCGAGAGGAGGCGCGCGACGAGCATGCCGAGCATCAGGCCCGAGGTGACGATGGAGAGGGAGCTCGCCTTGCGGTCGGCCGGGGCCATGTCGGCGACGAGGGGGAGCATGAGCTGCGGCGTGACGGTCGCGGCGCCGACGATGAAGGAGAGGGCGGAGAAGGCCGTGAAGGAGTTTGTCACGCAGAGGCCGAGCCACTGGGGAGGGTCAGCTTTTGCTTGTCAAGTAGGTAATGTAGAAGGAAAGCTTTTGGAGCACTCACCACCATCGCCGTGACCCAGATGAGGGCCAGGATGAAGGGCCGGCGCCGGAGCATGTCGCCCAGCGGGCAGATGAAGAGCAGACCGGCGGCGTAGCCGGCCTGCATCAGCGTCGCGACGGACGACGCCCTCTCGAAGCTGACGCCGAACGTCTCGGCGATCTTGTTGAGCACCGGCTGGTTGTAGTAGAGGTTGGCGACGGTGAACGTCGCCGCCTGCCGGTCGTCACGTCAGCACTCGCTGTCTCTCACGTTTCTTCCGATGCCGGGGAAATAAATCAAGGAAAACTCACCACCGCGTACAGAAAATTGTGCGCCAGCGAGAACTGAGGCGGGTTTTCCGGGTCATACCGCAGCTTCTTGGGCGTCCAGGTGAGCGTCCTCACCACGATGTCGAAGACGCCGCCGTCGAAGACGCCGCCGTCTCGACCCCTCCCCGCGCCGCCTCCGCGCTGCGACTCGCAGTCCGATTCGGACGGCGTCCTCGTCTCGTCGCCGTCTGGTGTTTTGCGTTTCTCGCCGTCCGGGAGGGCATCCCGGGCAGAGTTCAGGGCTGAGTCCTGCGGGCTGAAAGTTTCTTCGCGGGGCGTCGCCTCGCCGGGCCCGGCCGCTGTGGCTGCCGCTGCCGCTGCCGACAGCTCCAAGTCCGTGTCCGTGTCACCACCTCTGCCATTAGCAGAGTTTCGCTTCTCCAACATTCTGCCGAGCAGTCTGGACGAACAACAAGCCCCGTTGCGAAAGGAGTCTCCTAACGAGGGGAAAATATCTCAAACGGTCAAGATGGTCCCGTTCTTAGCGCTTTTTTTCGCGCGGAAGTCCGTTGGGGAGGCTAGTTGATTGGGACCACAGGTGATGAAGTCATTGCGGTGAGCGGGCTCTCTTATCTGATCCGGTCATAGGCGACGACGACTGGCAACAGAGTCAACTTTGTCGCAACCTCACGTCGCGGTTCAGGTTGTGATTTTTTCAGCTTTACAGAGGGTTCACAAAGGGCAAATTTTCCCACCACATTTTCGGAACGACTTTTCGGCAATTATTACTCTATGACGCGGTTGGTGAGGGGACATCCGCGATGGATCTACAGCGCAAACGGGGGACCTGATATCGCGGAGATAAGCACCCCCCCGGCGATGGCGCGAGACCGGGGTCTCGTCCTATCATCGTCTTGCACCCGTCGGCCGGCACCGACTCGGCGTGGGGGAGATGGAACGGCTCTTTTGGTCCACGGCTCCGACGTCCACAGTCCGGCTCCGGGACGACTTTCGGAGAGGTTGTTACGTCTTAATCGTCAATAATAGTTTACTTGTGCAAATGTGTTCCTTACTCGGTTCCAGATGGCCTTCGAAGCAGTACCTGAACTCTCCAGTAGCTTAGGCATACTGAAAAACAAACTAGCTAGTATTGTTAAGTATTGACTCTGGAAAAAATAATCAAAATAACAAGAACGCCAGGAACGACCGAGACGCCAGGAACAACAGGAACGACAGAGAAGATAGGGACGACCGTAACACTTTGGTAGTAGAGATGAGGATCTAATCAGAAAGCAAATCTTCCGAAATGCTAGAAAGCGGCAGAACAGTATGTAGAGCCATAGAAGCAAGGACACAAAGAAAGTCTACACTCACACCACCAGGGAGCTGCCTAGACCTTTGAGTTGAATGAAGTCTTGTAGTTTCATCATGTTCATGTCCGACGGCTTTGTCCTTACTTCTACATAACTACCAGTCCAGAGTCTTCATTCTTCGCGTTCTTTACTACGAGACAATAACGTTGTCTGGTATCAGAAGAGAGAAACAACACAGCAGCTCGAGATGATTTCGAAGAACTCAGAATACTTAAGCAGGTTGCCCCTCCATGTCGAATTGCCCGGTCACAATCAAATCCAAACACCCCAGCAATCTTCATCTCCAGCAACTTCATCCAGAGAATCGACCATGGCCACGTCCCTTTTCGAAACGTCCCCGCAGCTGTCTCCGGTGAGCTCCGTGTCAGAATACACCGACGACCTACTCAGTGACAGCGACTCCTCGAGCGACGACTGCTCTAGCTCTTCTGGAGATGAAACAGCCCCCTCTTCCCGCGAGCTGGTCTTCCAGGGTGAGGTCGAGTTTCTTGTTCAGACTTCTGGTGAGCCGGGCCTCAAAATCACGTCTCGGCCTGCGGACTTTCCTCAACCCTCAGACACTGGCTCACAAGGCACAGGCACGGAGTACCTCAAATTTCGCTTGAACCGCATCTTCGAACGACTCGAGAAAGCAAACCTTCTGCCCCGGAACGGCTCTTCTGATCGGAACACGGACTCGAGCTCGGACATGTGCCGTGGCGATGGATCTTGGAAAGTCACTGTCAACGAGGAAGACATTCAGCTCCCCGAAAACACCACCGCGAAACAAACCTCATACCGCCAGAAATGGAAGCGGGTCCGCATCCGCTCGCCTTTGATGACCCTGAACGAAGAGAACCTCGTCGCATTCAAGACCGTGCTGGACACGCTGAAGACCACCGAATGCCTCGTCATCGCCCTGAACCACATCCCTCGCCTGCGCGTCGAGATCAAGCCGCTGGAAGGCGACTTCACCCTCCCCGAGCTCAAGAAAATCACCACGTTTCTCTGGACGGCATCGCCTCGCATCGACCAGCTGCATGCAAAATACTGCGGCCCGGGCTCGACCATCGCCCCCGGCCTCAACTTCGCCCGCGTCTTCCACCATTTGCCATGGATTCACCTCTCCGACGTGCTGTGGCGCGGTGAGTGTGCCGAGACAGTCTTTACCCATGGCCCGCCGGAAACCACCGCGACGTCGATTCTTCGCGTTCCCGACCCAACACGCGATTCTTCTCGCTCAAGGCTCGCCGTCTACGAGATATCGGTCGCAGAAGACGTTGACGAGCTGGTGGAAGCAACATCCATCCGGGCAAGAGGCGCAGATGGCGAGGTCAAGATCCTGCCCGGAGCCTACAACTTCTCCAAGCTGGCCAAGTCTGAGCCATCCGAGAAAGCCATCGAGTTCGCGCAGCACGCTGGCACCATGAATTTTGCCGCCATCGTGAACTGGATCAAGGTATGTCACGGTCTCGTTTCCTTCTGCACCACCGCCACTCAAGATCGTTTAGACCACATCCGCGACCAAATGACTCTCCCCTTCGAAACCTCGGGCACATCAACAGAGGCATACACCGTCTACGATCTCCTCAACGACATCGGCGTCTCCCCCGAAGCGACCTACTACCGCTCCCTCGGCCCTCACCCCTTCGTGCCAGACCTCGCCCGCCACCGCCGCAACCCAGCCGTCAACCTCGACGACACACCGGACCTCCCCCCCTACACCTTCGGCATCGAGCTCGAATTCCTCCTCCCCTACTCTCATGCAAACACCCCAGATCCGCACCCATCAGACCCGCGCTGGGTCTACGAACACGAGCCCGCGGCCGACCGCCGCGACTGCATGGACGACGCGCGAAACTACTCCTTCAACGGCAACGCAGACCACCTCGCGGGCCTCCTCAACTCCGCCGGCCACTTCAGCTCGACCTTCAACACCCTCATGCAAGCCCTCGGCGAGGCCGAAGGCAGCTCCAAGCAGGCTCTCCTCATCGTCGCCCGCTCCGCCGGCCACCTCCTCCACATCGCAGACGGCATCGACTGCCGGTTCCAGACCTGGCACGTCCAGCCGGACCACAGCCTCTCCAGCTTCCACCGCGGCGCGCTGGGGTACTCGGGCGGCATCAACGGCATCGAGCTCTCGAGCCCCATCCTGCGCGACCGCGGCCGGGACTTTGACAAGATCGTCGACGTCGTGCGGCTCATCCGCGGCGGCATGCGGCCGATGCTCGACACCACCTGCGGGTTCCACGTCCACGTCGGCAACGTGCGCAACTTCTCCCTGCGGTCGCTCAGGCGCATCCTGACGCTGGTGTGGGCGACCGATCCGATCCTGTACGGCCTGGTCCACCCCTCGCGCGGCACGAACTTCTACTCCCAACCCGTCCGCAAGGGCTCCGTCCTCGCCAACGAGGAGTCTCTGCCCGCGTACGAGGATCTGCGGGCGCTGCGCCGGGACCGGTTCCTGGAGTTGGAGATCGAGTCGCACATCCCCATGGGCAGCCTGCCTGACCGGCTGAAGCGGGAGTTCTACCGCATCTGGGCGGCCACCAGCGCGGATCGTCTCAAGCATCTAATCCAGACTATATGGGAAGGGCGGTCTGGCGTCTCTCTGCAGCAGATTCGCCCGGTTGAGGGCGAGGAAGAAAACAGCAACCCTGCGGCGGCGGTATTCAAGGGCACGATTGAGTTTAGGTCCCTCCAGGGCACGCTGGATCCGGATCTCATTGTTCACTGGGTCAGGCTCGTGCTGGCCATCGTGGAAAAGGCGGAGGCTTTGACGCCGTGGGAGTTCTTCAAGCTTATGTCTGCCGTTCTGAAGCAGGGCAATGATGAGGAGCGGCTGGTTCGCTTCCTGGGTGCTCTCGGTTTGACAGATTCTTGTGGATTTTGGACAAAGGTGGCAGCCAAGCAGAAGTCTCTGGCTGCGTCTGGCGAAGTCTTTGACAGGCCGCCGAAACACAAGATGGCAATGAAGGATGATGACGAAACTGTCCGCAACTGGCACGAGGAGAATACTGTGGTACTACCAGATCTGCAGTAAGATGTTAAGAAAGGCTGCAAAGGCACACTGCCCAAAGAAGTGGAGGACACAATGGGACAACAGTGCAAAAGTTGATTCTCGGGAGGAGTTTTCAGGTTTTTCGCCTTTCTGAATAAAGAAGGATCACAAACACTGGGTGCCATAAACATCACAGAGTGTGGGGACCAAGATGACTGTATCAACTGTGTGATTGCTAATGAAGACGTCTAGACTGCTTGACCTCATAGAATCTTCCGCCCCTCAGGGCAATACCTCTCTACCTTGGTGATCTGATTGTTCTCCCCCCCAAATCACAAATAATGCATGACCAGACCAGCCTGAAGACCCCCAACCATATTGGCCCAGACCCAGCGAAAGGTGAAGGACGCGAAGATCAGCTTAGAGGATTCTCCAAGAGACACCGCCGACGCGGCCGCGGCCAAGGTCGCCCAAAAGGCTCTGAAAGACCTTGGGGCTGACGTCGATGTCTCCAGCAGCACAGCTCATGCACTTGTCCACGACCTTGGCAGTCTCAGTCTTGCCCTCGATGGTGATCTCGATCGTTTGGCCGCAGAGAGGATTGCCATTGGACTGGCTGCCCATCTTGATGTGGGAGAGTGCCACAACGTTGTCGCCATCACCATGGGTCTTACCACAGGAGCCAAGTGCGGGGTTGTAGTAGGTGATCTCTCCAGTGAAGGGGCCCTTGCTCAAGTCCTGACGGCGGACGATGCTGTTGTCGGCACTGTAACAACACCAAGTTAGATTTATGACAAGGAACAAGACAAAGAGAAGGGGAACTAACGGCTTGATGTCAGCGTGAACACGGCAGACAGTGTAGAGGAACCACTGAGTCTGGGTGTCGCCGTTGATGCCGGAGCTGGCACAGCCGATGTGAGTGGCCTTAGCCGAGAGAAGCTGCTCTGTTAAGACCAATGTCAGCAAAGGAAGGCACACACAAAGGGTCAATGGGACTTACCAGGAAGATCAAGCTTTTGGGAGCCATCGGCAGTGTTGGTGTTCAGCCAGTTCTTGGCTGACTCGCGGATGGGATGGGTCATCTGGGCATCATGGCGGTTCTCAGAGCGGAACATGCTGAGAAGCTCGCCAGCACCCTTGCGCTCGGAGGCAGGTGCGTGCTCAAGCTTGCCGTGAACAGCAAGATTGCCAGACCAGGCTTGAGCAGCGTCCTTGAGAGTGTTGTCCCAGGCAATGGCAGGCTGGCCAACAGCATGGCGAGCATGGTTGATGATGTCAAGGGCCTGGACCTCATCACTGGTCATGGGGGCAGCGTTGACCAAGCTGAGAGTAGCAAGGCTGAAGACGCCAGCAGTGAGAAGTCCCTTGGCGAACATTGTGATGGTTGGTGAAGTGGGTTTTGTGTGTGTGGAAGAGTGAACGTCAAAGACAAAGACAGAGGTTTGGAGTGGAAGTAGAAGTTGCTTGTTTGTGAAGGCTTGCAATGGATGTGTGGTTGTGGGATGGAGGAGAGGTGGGAGCCCTGTGGGAGAGAAGAGGTTTATATATGGTGGTGGGAGGGTGGGCAGAGGAATGAAGAAGAAGCAGAAGGAGGCCTAGAGGGTCTGGACCTTCCGTATCAGAAGGATAACACCAGAACTGAAGCTGTAAGAGAAGGTGCGTTCTGATATAACAGCAAGAACAAGGTCAGGCATACCCACAAGGCCTCCTCAACAGGCTTAGCGTCTGCAGCCAGATCTCAGCTGTTGCAAAAGTTTTGACGCTAGACTCGCTTATCAGAGCTGTTCCTGCCTGCGATGGTCTACTAGCTAAGAGGGAAGTTGCGATCATGGTAACAGGAAACTGGGAGAGCTCACACGTGGCTGTAGGCCAGCCCAACCAGGCTTGAGCTCCTACACCCCTCAACGACATGGCAAACACTTGAAGCAAGTTTTCAGTGCAGATGTAAACTGCCAAGCCATCCTGGGGGGTTTGAAAGGCTGATAGGTAGATAAAGGAACACACAGGAGGTGAAGGGTGGTACACAAGCTTAAAGCTGTCATGGGCGGGAACAAAGACACCCCGCACAGGCTGGGGTATCACAAACTGAACATGCATCTGGGTGCAAAGAGTAAGTTCTGTCAGTGCTTTGAGAGATATCCGTAGGTACAGAGAAACAGGAGAGTATAAGGGTGAGTCTTCGGCGACCGCTGCGGCGTCCCGAATATGGTCTAGAGTGATTATAAGGTAGGCATTTCTTCTGTTCAGTGTGTGCATGATGCCAAGCTGGTAGGGCAGTAGGGGGGCACTGCTACACACCGCAGGCTCTTTTCAGTTGCTGAAAAATTGTGCCTTGAGTAGCACTTTCTGATTTTTACACGTGACTGTCAAGCCAAACTTCCACCAGTTTGTGCTGCTTGTTGATTCTACCTCTTGCTGTTCTGGGAGTTCCTCAATGCCCAGAGTCCTTGAGTTGGCCACCGAGTCAGCAGGCATGGTCACTTTTCAACAGAGCAGATCTGGTTGAATTTCAGATTTGGGAGAAGAAAATCTACCGGTAAAAACATCTTCATCATTAAGACTCTGTTCTTTTCATCGGTGCCTTAGTCTGCCTAGGTTGAGCTCAAGACGCGCTGTAGCAAACACTGGTCAAATTGCTTGCCGATGGGAAACCCAGAAGCAAGACTGAGAGAGTATGGAAGTGAATTGCGTATGAAGAAGAAGTTACATAATTCCAGTGGGTGGAAGTACAAGGTAGCCAGAAGTGGTGTGTTTCGTGATCCGCTGCCTGGTTTGGAGGAGGCAGACAGTCAGGAGGGCACAGCATGCTGTCGCACAAGCTGCCGCACCAGATGATACCTCGGTTTCAAAATATCTGCAAAGAACCATAAGTGACTTTTAATCTAAGTTTGCGGCTTTGCAAACAGATCTAGTCGATACAGGTGGCGTTCTTGGGGTCACAAACATTACTGCGTGGGGCAGCGGTATGAAGCTGGGACAACTCGACATGGATTGCTTCGATAGGTACACAAGAACGGTTTTGAATCTGAAGTGATACCTTGGTAAGGTAATTAGCAGCCCAGCTGCTTCTGATGCCAAGTCCGCTCGAAGCCCCGAGGCCTCGTACGTGATGTGTCGGTGACATGTCGGTGTGCCTTCTCGGTGAGCTCGGTGGGGGTGTGGAGCTCATTTAACGCTAAGCCGCTTTCAGAGCTGGACCTGGCGCAAGGGTCAGTATCGGGAAGTGCCGACTTGATTTTTCTGACGCGCCCGCTGCTCCCCCAAGTGCATTTCCAACGCGATCCACATCCCAATCAGCACTCCCCTTCACCTCTAGCACCATCGGCGCGCGAGCAGACGTCGGCCGCCTTCTGCCAACCTCAACCGTCGGCAACGTACCCGGAGTGTCGAAACTTGCTCGCGCATTGGCGGCGACTCTCGTTTGCTGCCTTCCTCCTCGCCGCGACGTGTCTTCCCCTCCCTCTTCGCCTTGCGACGGCTTGCGATGACCCATTGGGTCTTCTAGCATCTCACCATGGACGCCCGATCGAAGCCCCAGGCGTTCCTGTCGACGTATGCGCCGCGTATGCGAAGCTACAACAACTCGCTCTTGACACCCGTCCTGGTGAGCGCTCCCTCGGGTCCTATCTCGCGAACGACGAAACGCGGAACTACCATCATCAACTATGCCGAGGACGGCTACGACGACATCGACGAAGACGACGATGACAGCCGCCGTCGCCCAACCGGCCTGCGAAGCCTAAGAAGAGAGGACACTGCCAATCGGCTAGACCTGGCCGACAAGGCTGGGAAGGACACGAACGAACCCGTCGAAGTTCAGGGCATCTGGAGAGATTGGTTCGGCAAGGGACGCCAGGTCCGCAGTGACCAGCAGAATTCGGCGCAAGCCGATCTCCCCCTCACGCTGATTCCGATCCGCATTGAGCTGGATATTCCGGCTTTCGTGCCCCAGGTCCCGTTTCCCTCGGCGCCTCACAGTGTCGATACCAGCCTCCCTCAGTACCGCACACAAGAACTGACGCCGCCGTACCGACTGCGCGACACGTTCCTTTGGAACCTGCACGAGACTGTCATTACGACTGAGCAGTTTGCGCAAACTTACGTCCAGGACTTGGACCTGCCGAACCGCCACAACACGATGCTCGAAATCGCCAAGCAGATTCGCACTCAGCTGGAGGAGTATGCGGGCGTCGCACTGCATCCGCTATTCCATGCGCAATCGCAAGCCAGCGGAAACAACGATGCGACCAAGGCGAGCTCCGTGGCCAACCGCGACGATTCCCCCACTCCCGCCACCCGAGCGATCAGCCGCTCCGATACCCCCATGCAGAACGGCGGCTTGGGCACCCCATCGAGAGCCAAGGAGGTGACTTCAGCACCAGACGTCACCGCACATGCTACCCCCATTCCCGTGGGATCAGACGAATACGACCACGATGACGCTTACCGGTGCATCATCACCCTCAACATCAATTTGCAGTCCACGCTTTACACAGACAAGTTCGAGTGGTCTTTGCTCCACCCTCCAGGAATGCCGGAGGCCTTTGCCGCCCAGACGTGCGAGGATCTTGGACTGACAGGCGAGTGGGTCCCTGCTGTCACGCATGCCATCTACGAAGCGGTGTTGCGTCTCAAGAAGGAAGCTTGCGAAGCTGGCGGCCTTGTCATGGGATGGAACGGTCTGCGCGAATTCCCCAACGACGCCACGGCTGGCGCCGATGCCGGCTGGCGTTACGACCCTGAGAACCTCGGAGACCCCTGGGAGCCCAAGGTTGAGGTCTTGAGCAAGGAGGAGATGGAGAAGCGAGAGGGAGACAGGGAGCGTCAGATCCGCCGACTCCGTCGCGAAACTGCTCGATTCAGCTCAACGACTGGCTTGGTTGGCGGTGTACCATTTTCCGGCTTTGGCAACGTCGTGGAGGCACCAGAAGAGGAGCGCATGGGCAGAGGCGAGAGATCTAAGAAAAAGCGCCGATTCCGCAGTTTGAGTCCTCTTGGCCGATCAGGCACTCCTGGTGGACGAGGAACACCAGACGTGGGATCCGGATATGGTGCGGGAAGTGGCTTGACGGATCAAGAACGCCTGTCGTGGAGATGCTGGCATTGTGCTCTCTGGGGCTCCAGTGTGTGGGCAGTAAGGCCTGGCCCTGCTGGACCAAGAGTAAGTCTCAAAGCTATATCCTTGCTGAACACCCCTTTGCTGACATGCCATAGTCACTGTGCCAGAACTGTGGCTTGCTGTATGAGCGCGATGGCAAACTGCCCCGGCAAACAAAGAACATGCACCTCACTGTTATCCGAACGGCTTAAGTACAGTGCATTCCTGCCCTCACGGGCTTTGACAGCAAGGGGGAGGAAATGGAGTATGGTATGGTTCTACCGCATCAGATGAGTTAGTGGAACTTTGGGGCTGTAGGCCTGTTCCTTGTGTGTATATGATGCGTGGAGGATGGTTCTGGGAGGCGTTTACTGGGGATATTTGGGCCTCGGCCAACAAGGCAGTCAAGGAGTCCGGCTGCAAGCAAGTATGCGCGATATTCCAGTTGCTTTCGGGGTAATATGTGTGTAGACTCTGCCTGGTGATGGGCAGACACTGTAGACTAGGTATGTGTACAAGGCAATTACACACATTGAGAAGCAGGCCCAGGCTGCTATTTCAGGAGCATAGCCAAGGGCGATGATATCCGTACTTGGTCGCACAGTAGGTTAGACAGTGCTTTGTCTGGTAATCTACAGTACGTACTGTGTGTAGGCCCGTGTGGAACAACGCTGCCTCACTGTCCTTTCTTCTTCCGCCTGGTCTCTCACCTACAACTCCCCACGAACACCTCATCTTCCCTACACCCGACATGTGACGCTGGTCCGCTGGTCCATCTCCAGCCGCGCTATCTCGACCTTCGCAATGTTATCCCCGCTTGTTATTTCAACCGATCCCGCGGCCTGCGCTGGCCTGGCCTGCCCCAGTCCCGGGCGCCAGTACCACGTCGTGGCGAGACAGAGCCGAATCGGGACGTCAAAACCACGGAGCCTCGACTTGAACCTCCGCAACCCGAACGCGCGCTTTACCGTTGTTGGAATGTCGCCGGCTAACCTTTTGATGGGACTCCCGCGACTTTCCCCGAGCTCATGGCCAACCTGACGCGAATGAGCATTTAGCTGATGACGGCTGGAGCCCTCGGGCGGTACCTGGGAGGCGCTGATGCTTGCCCGCAGTTCGTTCGAGTGTGTCAGCGTCGCTGGCATCACAGATCCGGGATGGGTGGTGGAGATGAGCCACTCGCTTCTGCGCCGATGCTGCGAGATTCAGGGCGACAACATGTGCAGTGTCAAGTGACTCTGTAGTCCCCACCACGGTCGTGTCGTGGTCCAGAGCCGGAGGGCTGCTGGAGGCTGACGGCCAGCCACCCGAGGAGCATGGCTGAGTCTGTCCATCGACCCATTGAGCCATGATCCGCAAGATGAGCGTCGCCCGAGGCGTCCAATACCAAGCTCGGTTTCGCCGCTGGTAGAGAATCAGAAGCATTTTCGAGCTGTCGTCCGAACAGGCCTTGAGCCGACAGTCGCGGCGGTTTGCTGTCCGCTCGATCAGTTGGACCAATTCGCCGCTCACGATAAGGCGCTCGTCCAGTCAACACGTCTTCCGAACCACGCAGGCTCCAGTGCGTCATACTTCATTTGAGAAGCGCAGCGATATTGCCTTCCACACACCTTTCCGTCCGCGGGCGCCCTCTGTCGTATCCCGCTCATTTCCGGCTTCATCTCGACATTCGCCTATCACGACGGCCGGCTGGAGCCGACGGCGGCAAGGTTTCAGGTTCCTGGCTTCAATATGAAGGTGCAGGCGCGATGGCCGCATCAGCCATCCATCGGCGGCCACCTGATTGTGCCTGACACGACACGGGTCCAGGAAGACGGGCCCGAGATCGAGGGCAACGAACCGAATGCATGCAACCTAACGATACCGGAGTCCCAAAATAACGCTCATTTGAAGCTCTGACGGGTCTCGTTCCCTCGTTGCCGAACGACTGTCGGCTTCCTGCCCGAACCTGTCAATCAAGCTCACCAGAGCTTGTCCGCGTCGACGGCATCCTCGTCATGTGTCATGTGGGAGACTCCGCCAGCTGGCATTGTCGGCCTCGATGCTGTTCATGTTCGGAACTGGCAACCGCTAGTGGCGTAGATGGGATGACGTGGATGCGGTCATCTTTCCGAGCGTCACGGATACGGAAGCATGAGTTCAGCTGAGTCTGGCATCCGCAGTGCCATAATGAAGTCTTTCAAAGGGACAACGCAGCATCACCGTCTCGCCTCTCACCCTGACGATCCCACAGATCTGACATGCTTGAGGACATTCGGAGACGCACGCTCCAGGGGCAGAAAACTCGCTGGAATTCGATTCGCCCCCTCTTTCGCACATCCAACCCTCATTTTGCGGAAAAACACCTTGAATACACATCGATGAGCGGTCTCGTGCTCTCATGTTGACGTCGGCGTCGTCCATACTTCTCCGCCGATCACGACCAAAACCCGCCTTGATCTGGGCCCTGCCACGACTGGAGGCTGAGCTCAAGCTTCTCAACCCTCGTTGCCCAGAGCCCCCAACAGTCCTGGCTATCACGGGTAAATTGAACGGCCCTTGGCAGTTGCGACGTCAAAATCTTGGAGTCCGAGAGCGGGTTCGTCGCGTAAGACCCGGAAGGGAGGTCGCATCCTCGCCGACTAGGCAGGCCAGGATGCCGCAACAAGGTATCGCGAAGTAGCATCGCGCCGTGACGGCCGCCAAAAGACTCCCGCAGTACCGAAGACCAGCCGGAGCCGAAGCTGCAAAGAGTCAATGTGACCACACCCAAGTGGTGTGTGGAGGAGGTCCAGCCGCCCTGCTCTTAACGCGTGCACTATTGGGGCCTTCATCCGCTGCCAGATTGGATCAGGGCTCCATTCGGCTTTCTGCAAATTGGCCCTGACTTGGTCTCAAACCCGTGCGCCTGGTATCCATTGATTGAAGTGATGATCAATTAATAACTTAAACTGTGAAGCCAAGTTGGCCGAGCAAATTGGCAACAGAGCCGCGTCCCTCGTAGACGCTTCACGATGTTGGAGAGGCTCGCTCTTCAAGGGGACAGCTGTCGGCTGATGAGAACGACTTAGCGTACCGAAGAATGAGAAAATGGCGTCGCTCAAAAGCAAGGAACAGGACGGGCGCATGGCAGTCAATGCCGGACGCCCAATGGTATTGTGCGGGGAGAAGCTCTTCCCGCCATGATGTGCCTGCGATAAAGGATGGGCGGAGGACCCTTGCGAAATGCGGGGAGCACCTCCAGAGGAATCACCCTCGCGTATCTCTGTTGTCTATCAGGCGAAGAGCACAGCGGAATCCCAAGTTGGGCGGCCGAGTCTGACGATGGGGGTGTGCGGCGCGAGTGCTCAGGGGCATCGTGAAGGCTGCTGGTGAGGCGAGGGTGGCGGGATCTTCGGGACGCCATGATGATCACGAGGTTGCGCCGAAATTTCGTCCCTGGGAAAATGAGTCGTCTCGTTTTCTCACGATGCGGTTCGCCGTTTGATGGAGGCGTAGGCTGACTGGACGGTTCGAGGCAGTGGTACTCGGCGGGTGTCCTCCGCGTTGGGCGCAAGGGGAGAAAGTGCTCCAATGAGGTCGGCCGGGGTGTGTCCCACATCGGGCAACCTCAATATAATTTTCGACTCGGTCGCGCCAGTTCCTCCGTTGCGGTGGTGTGTGACCAGCCGCATGGCCGCAGGTGACATCGTGCCTCGCCAGAACATCTCATTCGGGTCGGGATCCAGGGCGTAGAGAGGCGAGCCCGCGTATGCAGATACCCCAATCTCGCTGCTCACTGCCAAATTCTTCTCCAACCGACGCGGCACTGTCTTCCCCAAATCCCCAATCCGGCAGCCAGCCAAACCAAGCCTTGCCTCGACGACACTGCAGCGAGGCATGGCGTCCCGTGGTTGGGCTGTTCCTGGAGAGACTTAGACCATCACATTCACAATGGGGCTCACCCGCGCTCGACCACGCACACGCCTCTGACCCTGCGAACGATGTCGCCCCGCCATCTCCTGAGCTACTCCAGACTGCCAAGCGTGCCTGGATGTTCCTCGACGACACCAGGCTAGCATGGCTGGGGATCCAGATCGTCTGGCGGCCCGGGTGCCGTGTACTGTCGGATCTCGTCGAGGCTAGCCGATCATGAGGTACTCTTAGCTCGAGGTCTGGAGGCGGAAAGCCGCAAGGTCCTAGGCACGACGAGGTCCATCCCTTAGCCGACAAGTAGAAATCGCAGACTCCGTTGAGAGGAGCAATTCTATAAAAGACCGCGACCTTTCGTCGTTCCGAAGCTTCTTTTCCTCTCATCCTCATCCCAATCATCTCCCACTCTCTCTGCCCTCTCATTCCAGCATCCGCTGCAGCCTCATCACATCGTTCACGATGCAGACCAAGTTCGCCGCTCTCCTGGCCTTCGTGGCCGCCGCCCGAGCCCAGCAGTCCTGCTCCAGCCAGGTTGAAACCCACCCGAAGCTGACCTGGTCCAAGTGCGCCGCTGGCGGCTCTTGCACCGCCGTCGACGGTTCCGTCGTGCTCGACTCCAACTGGCGCTGGACTCACACCGTCGAGGGCTCGACCAACTGCTACACCGGCAACACCTGGAACAATGACTTCTGCGCCAAGGGCCAGGGCGCCAACTGTGCTACCAAGTGCTGTGTCGACGGCGCCGACTATCCGGGCACCTACGGCATCACGACCAGCGGCAGCGAGCTGAACCTCAAGTTCGTCACTACTCACGCTTTCGGCAAGAACATTGGTAGCCGTGTCTACCTCATGGAGAGCGAAACCAAGTACCAGGTGAGATGGCATTCATTCGGTCAAGATTGACATGTGCTAATCGTGTTCAGATGTTCACTCTGCTCGGCAACGAGTTCACCTTCGACGTCGATGTCTCCAACATCGGCTGCGGTCTGAACGGTGCCCTGTACTTCGTCTCCATGGACGCCGACGGTGGTCTCTCCAAGTTCTCCACCAACAAGGCTGGTGCCAAGTACGGTACTGGTTACTGCGACTCGCAGTGCCCTCGCGATGTCAAGTTCATCAACGGTGTTGTGAGTAGATGAAGCAGTCTCGAACTCGTACCTAGAAGCTAACTTGAGAACCAGGCCAACGTCGACGGCTGGAACCCCTCCAGCAACGATGCCAACGGCGGTGTCGGTTCCCTCGGTGCCTGCTGCGCTGAGATGGATATCTGGGGTAAGTCTCCCTGCAGTGTTGTGTCTGATAATCAGCCGACTAACAACACCAACAGAGGCCAACAAGATCTCCACGGCCTACACTCCCCACCCTTGCTTGAACAACGCCTACCACTCTTGCGTTGGCGACTCCTGCGGAGGCACCTACAGCGCCGACCGCTACGCCGGCGACTGCGACCCCGATGGATGCGACTTCAACTCGTACCGCCAGGGCAACAAGACCTTCTACGGCCCGGCCTCCAGCAACACCATCGACACGACCCAGAAGGTCACCGTCGTCACTCAGTTCCTCAAGGGTTCCGATGGTAACCTCTCTGAGATCAAGCGCTTCTACGTCCAGAACGGCAAGGTCATCCCCAACTCCGAGTCCACCATCTCCGGCAACCCGGGCAACTCGCTCACCCCGGACTTCTGCCGCGCGCAGAAGACGGCCTTTGACGACCTGGACATCTTCAACCGCCGCGGTGGCTTCCCCCAGATGAGCCAGGCCGTTGCCGCCCCCATGGTCCTCGTGCTGTCTCTGTGGGATGACCACTACGCCAACATGCTCTGGCTCGACTCCACCTACCCCCCTGAGAAGGCCGGCCAGCCCGGTTCCGAGCGCGGCTCCTGCCCGACCACCTCCGGTGTCCCCGCCGAGATTGAGCGTGACTTCCCCAACAGCAACGTCAAGTTCTCCAACATCAAGTTCGGCCCCATCAACTCCACCTTCAACCCCGGCACCGGCGGCGGCGGCGGCTCCTCTTCCTCGGCCACCGTCCGTACCAGCACCACCGCCCGCACCACCAGCACCACCATCCGCACCAGCACCACCAGCTCCATCCGCACCACCAGCTCCATCCGCACCACCACCACCCCGACCCCCGGCGGCGCCAAGCAGTGGGAGCAGTGCGGCGGCCAGGGCTGGACCGGCCCGACCACCTGCGTCTCCCCCTTCACCTGCACCAAGGTCAACGACTGGTACTTCCAGTGCTTGTAAGCGCTTCAGGGGTACTCGCCGGCCGGGGGGTTTGTCTTTTGCCTTTTGGCCACTCCTCGAGAAGGCTTTCCAGGCCGTGACGGTGTGAGACACAGAGACAAGGATGATTGACGACAAACGAACAGACGCTCAAGAAATAAAGATTGCATTGTTGACGGTCAGGGATAAAAAGGGGGATGCCTTGTTGCATATTGTTCTGCATTTCTCCCCTTCAGACGAACAAACTTTCGTGTACATATCTTGTCCTTTTTTCCTGGTGTTGGCATGTTTCTCATGCCAATGCTCTCGTATATAAATCCAATCATTCGCTTGCTAAGCTGCTGGTCCTCGGTCTTGTGTGATGACTTGTCTTGAGGTTGGCTTGCCTCCTTCCGAAACGTCCCTTACTAGGCAACCACCACCCTGGATAGCTCCTTCCTTCTTCCCTCGCTTCTGTTTCTCGCGCCTTCCCAACGACTGACCACCGAGCCGGTTGACCGCCTTCCAGTAGCCCGGCAGAAATATTCCCGGCTGTGCTTGCCCAACTGCCTCCCAACTCTGACCTCCCCTCTCCCCTACTCCAAACCACCCACCCATCCACCTTCCTCTCTTCCACAGCCTCAATCTCCCATCACCACAAGACCGCATTGCCTTATAACCTCTTTGCCCGTTGGGCGAGGAGGGCGGCTTTTCTGGTGTCCTCTTTCCTTCCCATTCCTTCAAGCCCTGCAGCTTCGAGACCCATCGCTGATGCGGACCTCTCCCCATACTGCTGCCTTCCTTCCAGCCTTCCATGTTGGTTGATCAGAACACAAGCCAAGTATCGTCGAATCACCAATTTAACCAGCCTCCGCATTCGGCCCCGGAGACTTACCCGACTTTGCCTCAGGTATGTTACCACGATTCTTGCTTTCCCGCACTTCGCCGATCCTCGGCATCTTCCTTGGGAGTGTGATCTCTGTTTGTCCTCGCGTTGTCTCGCCTTGCCCAAAGATCTTGTCGATTGTCTCTTGAACCTGAGCCAACGTTCACTGACGCATTCACCTTAGGAAGACGGTCCCTGCTTCCGAAAACCATATTCAAAGGTCCTGTCTACTTTCTTCGCAGGCAACGCCGCCGCGATCAAGCTCTATCCATGTCAAACCAGAGAAGTCGGCGCCTCCGACTGGCTCTCTCGATGGCTCTTCGACGTGGCCAAGAGACTGAATACTGAATCCTGCTCCTGACAAGTACGTCGAATTTGGTCTCCACTTGGCTTACTCTGACCTCCTGCGTAGATCCCCGTCGCTATGAGGCCATTCATCCAGTCTTGAGTCACGTCGTGGTCCTCAGCATGACCTTAAACTGCTGACCCTAGGCTAGGCTTGACCTTGTTGCACTCCGTGACTGATTTCCGCGCATGGCGTCGAACTTCAGATCCAAGGTCGTGCCGTGCCCCCTCTCTTCCTCGCCTAAGCTCTCACAATTACCTAATGCCAGTCACTTCATCTCGTCAACGGGAAAGTGGCATCGTGCTCTGGTGCAATTCAAACACACCATCATCCATATCTGCAAAACAAATCCCCTTGAGCAATTCGCTGACCTGGTCTTCATACGATGGACTGTAAGTCCAGTCGTTCGTTTTCTTGACCTCTCGGTTCGGAGGCCGGTTTATGCGTTTGTCGACGTTCCAAAACTGTAGAAGTTTTCTAAGCTTCTCCAAATCGGCGAGGTTCGGTCCTGGGTAGGGCCTCGCCTCGTTCGCCCTTGTCTGTCATGGTCCGACGTAAAACTGCCCGGCGCGCGCTTGTCGATGGGATCGCAGCTTTCGGCACCACGTCGTTCGACCGTCTCGACGATCGTCGGCACACCCATTGCTGCTCGTCTCTCATCGCGTCTCGTCAACCTGTCCTTGGGCGGAGGTGGGTACAACCCCATCTTCACCTTTTGACGGGGTCGACATCTCTTGTGTGGCGACACTCAATACGAACATCACATCTCAGCGTCGCGCATGGGCCAGGGCAGACCCAACGAGGAAAAGGAGAGTCCTGGGTACGACACGAAACTGCCCTCGCGCCGTTCACAAGCAACACCAATCCTCAAAATATCAGCACCTCAGAAAGGGTCCCAGGCCCGGACCGACGGCACGATCATCGCACACCCTCGCGGCACGAACTCTGCTCCGACAGTATCAAGTGCTGAAGCCTTTGACCTCGAGGCTCGTCAGCTGCCAAGAGACATTTGATCCAAGGAACAGTGTCAATGCCGCGCAAGGTTCGTATTTCCATCTACCTCATCCTGAACAGGTTCCTCTCTGACACTTCTTCAGCTGGTCCCACGGCAAATTCTGTACTGCTCCTTGGCTTACCAGCTCCTGAACAGCAACGGATAAATGTTCTCGCCCGCCGCTTCGAACAACCAGGCGCGGTCATCGTGGAGGAGCAAATTTGGACAGTTTCTCCGGCCAGTCTCTCGACACTGGCACCCCAGGCTTTTGTGGCGCGTAGGGCTGGCTGGCCACCGGTAGTGAGACAGGCATGGTAATATTACTAGCTGGCTGGGTTGAATGCAACGTCTTTCCCATGTCTGGATTTCCGTGTAATGAGTGACTTTGATTCTGTGCGGCGCCGACTCGACCACGCAGCACTTCTAGATGCCTCGACTCCCTCAGCATCAATCACGCGGCAGCAGGTGCTCGGGACTCATTGAAAACCATTATCAATATCTTCAACTGGCTCATGCGGAGGCGCATCGCTGCGACTGCTGTCCGCGACCCAACAACACAGATCTCCTGCCCGTTCAATGACTCCGTGGTATATATATACGCACTCAAATAACCAAAAGCAAGTGAACCACCACCGCACGAGATCCTCTCCGTCCTCGCCACTACCCAGTGCCAAAAAATAAAATCAAAAAATAACTCCAGATGTGTTCCTATATGTGTCTGATTTTTTCATGATTGAGCCCAACCACCCGCGGACCCGGCCGTGCCGTTCATTCCCATGTTGAGGAGGGCGTCAATGTCGCTCATGCCCTCGTTCTCCAACACATTCATCAACTCCATCTGCTGCTGCTGGCTCAGGCTGCCCTGCCTCTCCTGGGACCAGTTGAATGGATGTCCCCCGAACTGGTCCAGTCCGAGGCCGGCGTTTTGGGCGTTGGAGAAGCCGTTGACGTTAAGCGAGTCGCCAAAGAAGCTGTTGCTCATCGAGCTAAACGCGTCGGGGTTGATGAACGGCGGCGGCGGGTTGAACCAATCATTGACGGGGTTGTACGTCGGCAGTGGCCGTTGCTGGGGTGCTTGATTCGGTGTCTGTGGCATGGCGAACGCCCTTGCCTGGGGATGATGCCCGTGATTCGGCGGCGGGGGTGGCGACATGTTGGTGCTATGTGTAACCATGGTCGGTGTGCCTTGTTGCAGAATAAGAGGGGAGGAGTGAGACATGGAAGGCGTCCCCATTGCTGGTGGCGAAATGGTGGAGCTTGACCCGGAGGGCGTCCCAACAGGCTGGCCTGTAGTAGCGAGTGATTCTGGCGGCGTGGGCAGCGCATTGCCGATGGTGCTGGGCGGTGATGAGGATGTGTAACCAGGCGTGGTCGTCGCCGGCGGGGTGGAGTCGTCAAGCGGCGACTCGGGGGGGTAGGCCGAGAAACGGCGGCCCATGGAATCGGTCGAGGGGTTGCCCCAGATGGAGTTGGAGCGGAAGGTCGGTTGGGGTGGTGGGAAGCTATTGTCCCACTGGTACGTGTTCATGGACTCAGGAGTTGCATCGAAAACGAATCCAAACTGCGGTGGGTTGTGAGGCGGGTTCACCTTGAACGTTGGCGCAGCAGTCGGCGCTGTCGAAGCCGAGTTCTCCGAGCCTTGTGGTGAGTTGCCGTCAAACAGAGACGGGGGAGTGGTGAAGGTGCTGGACGGTTGCAGAATCGGGGTATCTCTGGCTTCGTAGCTTTGCAAACACGCCTTGGCGAAGATGGAGTACAGTTGGACAGCTTGGGCGGTTCCTGGCCAGCGCTCCGTGCATTGCTCGAGGATGTCGAGTGTTTGGTCACCCAGCTCCTCGACCTCCTCTCTTGGGTGAGCCTGCCGAATTTCGGGATACGAGACGGTCCACAGCAGCGTGTTCAGGGACATGTAAAGGTTCAGCAAGAAAACCCAGGTGATGTCGACAGCTGCCTTCTCCATCTGCTGCTTTGACAGGTTGATGATGTACGACGCGCCCTCAAAGCAGATGGACGCTGCTCGGGGAGATGGTCTGGGGACTTGCGGCGACGGCCTGTAGAGGAAGATGCGCATTTGGTGGTATCGGCCCGTAAACCTGACCACAACTGATTAGCTCGAGCAGATTCTGCCGTCGTGCGATGGAACTCACCATGGCCTACACCAGGCTGGATTCTGGGGCGACGTGTCGATCCAGTTCTGGATATCCCTTTCCATCTTGGCGAACCAGGGATGGCTCTCGTCCCTGGGCTCGTCTCTCTTCTTCTCATACAGCACCCTCCTGATCTCTGCCTGCTCCATGCGCATCTTGAAGAAGTGCAGAGCAACCAGCTTCTTCTCGCTTGCGGGTCCTTGAAGGATACCGTCAGCGGTGATGTGTTGGTCGTCGACCGTGGCGAAGGGTTCAACATCCATCCGGTCGTCAACCTTGGAAAACCCGTTCGGTCGACCCATGCTGTGCGCCAGGCCAGCCTCCATGGACGTGACAATGTAGGCGAGGCGACGGCGCATGTCGAGGGTCAAAGGATCGAGGGTGTAGCCCGCAGAAATGGTCTTTTCGTCGGTGAGGCCTTCCGCCTGGCAGATGCGAGTCGCCAGGCCTACCATGTAGTACACGGCAGTCCTTGTCGGGGTCAACAACGAGTACTGGCCGATGAGGGCGAGACTTTGCAGCGACTTCAAGTCCTTTGGACGAACGACGGCCTCAAAGTGTTCCATGGCTGCCAGGTAGTAACTGTCGGCGAGACCGGCGTACTGGGGATCGAGTTTCTGGAGACTGATGGCAAACACCATGCGGACGATCAGGTTCTTGTACGGGTCCTGGTCCCCGTTGAACACGGCCTCGAGGTCGTCGAGGAACTGCTTCTCGTGCAACGTGGGCCAAAAGACTTGCGCTACACAGGGGGAGCGGTTGTCAGAAGGCGGCATGTGAGTCAAAGTCGGTGTACTTACATCGTTGGCAGAACACATCGACGAGCTTGTTCGCAATGGGTCTCGTGGGAAGGGCGGCGGCAGGATGGGCGCTGACCATGGGATAGCTCTTCTTCCTGTCCCTCGTCATGACGATGGACTGCATGCGCGTCATTCTCCTCGCGCGCACTTCGGGAATCAGCTCGGATATTCGCTTCGAGTCGGTGAAGAGCTTCGCGCCCTGGACGAGCAGACGGGTCATGGCGATGCCGCTGCTTGGTCCCAGGTAGCGGGGGGTCTCGTCGGTATCGTTCAAGCGGACCAAGCCTCCGGGGCGCACCATGTCCTCGTCGATGTGGGAGAACTCGCTGTCGTCGTCGGTGTACTGGCGCAGCTCGGCCTCGAGGGCGCGCACCTTCTCCTGCAGCTTGATGACATAATTACGGTTGATCTTCTTTCCCTTGGTGGTGTCAAAGTATTCGCAGATGGAGCCTGCGCGCTCGCAGGGCAGGCATCGGGGCAGGGTTGGGTCGCATCGTGTCTTGCGCTGCGGAGGGAGGGGCAGGTCAGCAACGGTCAAAGGGCGGCGGGATATCACATGATGGAGGCTCAGGAGGCACATACCTGGCGGCAGCGACAGCACGCAGTAAGGGTATGAGCAATGCGGTTGGAGGGGCCGTCGCTCTCGTTGTCGTCGCCACGACTGGAGGGCGGAGGGCGCATGGGCTGGTGGTGAAGCTGGGGCGGAGGGGGCGGCGGAGGGTGGTGATGGTACGGCGGCGGGTTTCGCGCCATCATGTTCATGTTCATGTTGCCCAGGCCATGGCGGAAGACGGCGGCGGCATCCATGGGCCGGGCGGGCGACTGAGGAAAATCCCCAGGCGAGAACGGGAGAGCGAGGGGGTTCGGTTCGAAGCAAGCCGCGAAGACCGGATCAGGCGGGATTCCTCTCCACAGGCTGGGGGAAAGGTCTGGCTCAGCAGCGAGTCTGGACTGTGAAGAAGGCGGACGGACGGCGTGAGGTCGGTCTAGGATGCGGAGATGTGCGAAGAAGAGGGGGTTGGTCGGGCGCGGGCGCAGGCGCAGGCAGTATGTCTCATGATTCGACGGGCGGGCCTGGGGTCGGATCGAGAAGCTATCGCGAGGGGATATACAGGAGGGGCAGCGGCGGTCGCGTGGACTCGAAAGTGGTGATTGTTTGGAGGTTGAGGTCAGGCAGGAGACGAAAGGGACGGAGGAGGTCCACTCTGGACTGTACAGGTCCGCCGCAGTCCGCGATCCGCGGTCGGGTCAGAGGCCAGAGGTCAGAGGTCACTGAGGTGCCTGTCTGTAGGCCCAGTTGTGTGAGTGTACTGTAGGTATGCTCTGGCTGCCGGCTGCTGGCTGGCTGGCTGGCTGGCTGTAGTGGGGAGTCGGGAGAAAGGACGGGATACTTTGGTGACAGCGCAGATCGCGGTGCGCCATAATGTACCTCTTAAGACGGCTGCTGGAGCAGGCGGGTGAAGCCCACTGCTGTTTCGGCTGTTGATTCGCTAATCACAGCTGGCTGGAATCGGACGGGGCGACGGGCAAGGTTCACTGGTACCAAGTGCCAGTAGGCGTTTCAGAACCATTGCGGTGGGGTCCTTAGCAGAGGGCATTAAGACCGGACGACACATTCTGCCCTGGCACCTGAGGACATGGGCGTGGATGTGGACGTGGACGTGGACATGGACATGGAAATGGACGAGGCCGTGGACGCGCTGCCGCTGTGACTCCAGGTGGATGGATGGCTGGCAGTGTGGGCGGCATCCACGGATCCATTGACCATTCATTGGAAATGCAATCTATCGTTCTGCCAGTGCCAGTGCTAGATGATTTCCCCCTCAGAACCTTCAACCCCCTCCCCTCAGGGAAAGAAAAGCCGCCCCTGGGCTCCAGAGGTGGAAGCCAGGGAACATTCCATAATGTGGGCACCAGACAGCGCAGCCCTACCCAAGCCAAGTTGCCCACCTCATGTTCGATTCCATCTTTCTGTGTCTCCAGACCTGCCCTGGCGTTTGGGACGCGGCCCACGGGCAGCATGAACATGTTTGGGGCTCCTCCCACGGCGGAAAGGGCCTTCCATGATGAGAACCAGAGCATCTAGAGAGATACCTTGGGTAGGTACCTTTCTTACGTGCCTACCCAGTACCGGATATTAATGGAAGGGGAAAGGCAGCTCCTGGGCAGCAGCTGCCTTACTCGGACGTGCAATAATACCACCAGCGCACCAGCACCAGCAGGAGCTCCTCAGGGTGCCGACTGCCCTACGAAGTGGCCGGCCCGGCTCCACCTTTTTCTTCCTCAGTGCGTTCTTTCTTTCCATGGCCCTTTCCCTCGACAATCCGATCAAATGATTCGTCCCAGCCTGCCTGTGCGTCTCCACCAGGACCCCACATCCCTGGGCACCTCGTCCTCAGCTTGCCCAGGGCAGGTGCAGGTGCAGCGCGCCTCCATCAAACAGTCTGAGCTTCTGACGTGAGGTGCTCCCCAGACAGGCACAGACGTGGACCGCCACGGACACCGATACCGATACAGACATGCCCACGGCAAGGAGACAGTCACCGTTACAGACACAGACACAGACACAGACACAGACACCGACACCGACTCCGCGCCCAGATTATGGAAGCCAGCAGAGCAGCATCGAACACCTGCAGTCGCAATCCTTCCCACTCACACCTGCCGCTGGCACCGCCGCCAATGGCAGCCGTGTGGCCGCGACTCACCTGCCATTGTGGCCCTTGATCATTTCCCTCGCCCTTGCCCTCGCCCTCGCCCTCGCCCTCGCCCGCCCTTTGCGATCGGCCTGCCGGATATCAGACCCGGCGCCATTTCCCCGTGTTCCTCTGAGCTGGGCTCTCCCTCGTCAGCACAGGCCCAGGCCCTGTCGTCGCATCGCCCGCGTCGGTCGGCTATCAGTGAAGCCACGGCGACTTACATCGAGCAGAGGGGCAGAGGGGGTGACCGAAAAGGGCACATTTATTTATTTGTGCTGCCAAGACACAGACTATCGCCGCAGCGCATGGTGGACGGGTGAAAAAAAGAGGAAGAAACCCAGATTACGACAGACCGGCCGATCGCTCCATCATCATTCATGTGCCGCTATGTGACGGAGCCATGACTAAACGACCACGATCCATTATTCGCAGCATTCGTGAGAATCCCCATCTCCCCGCGGCGACATGGACACATGCACACCGTCTGTTCGTCCAACGCTCCGCGTCCTGGCCCTCACTCGCGGCTCTGTGTTTTACCCCGCCCTAAACCTCATTTCGAAGGATTCCCGACGCTCAGCAGTCCTTTTCTGGACAAGTCCAGGGTCGATCCGTGCTAGCACGAACTACGCATGCGCTTCAGGAATTGGCATGCCGCTTATCAACTGCAATGGAATGGCTTGTGCCCGTGGGTGGCTTCGACATGGCCTTGAAGACGAGAATCACCGCATTCGACATCGTGATCGAGCTGGAGGTGCCGCGTTTTCGCCCCCGAAAAAGGGCCAAATTAAACAGCGACTGGCCGCAGCCCAATCTCGCCTTGTGGGACAAAACGCAGCGAAGGGCCCTGCACACTACCTTACATTTGTGTACCTTGCGGCAGCAGGGCATTTGATTCTTCTTGGACCCTTCCAAAGTGGGGGATGTCATGGCGCTTCTCCTTCTCCCACCTTCTGCCGTTTGAGTGGAATTCGCACCCTGCCCTGCCCTTGTCGATGAGTGTGGCGGTTGGGTGCCCGCGCCCTCGCCCACTCCCACGCCTCGAGACTGTCTGTCTCATCGGCATCGGACCTGCAGGAGGAGAAAAACATCACCCTGTTTGGCAAGCCGTGCCGCGCGTGGCTGTCTGGCTTTGGTCTGGGCCCTTCTGAACGGCTCGAATAGCGTCTACTGAGCCGACCGCCCATCGACGCTGTCTTATTGCTGGCCAGTGGAGGAACGGAGGAGGGCCTTATCTATTCGCCGGGTCCTCGTCTGCGGTCCGCACCAGTGTTCAAGTGCTCGCGCGCCCGCGTCTCCGTCCCCGTCCACGTCTTGTTCATCCCAAGTCGCCTGTGGCGGCCATGCCCGATTCGGCGATGCGCACCTTGGCAACAAAGACAAGCTGCGAGATTCGACCAGGAATCACGGTGCCCGCTGTGGGTTTGATCAGGTACCTAGTGTACACGTACTGCCGGGGACTTCGCTCTCGTCTACGTGTACGCTGCCAACTGCAGTTACTGAGGTCAAAACGGGCGAGCAGGGGATGCCGGACGTCCATGTTGAGTGCCCACAAAAGGGCTCGAGGCAGTTGAGTTTACGGCATCGACTTTTGGGATGCCGTGCTTAAGCCAGACGGCAAGTCATCTGATCACGAACGAAAGGCGTGGGGCCAGCTGGAGGGCCTCGCGCCATCACAACGCCTCTCCGTGGCACCTGTGGGAGCCCCGAGTGCGCCTATCACAGGCTCGCAATCCCTCGAACAACGACCTGGACGGTCTCGGTCGCCGCCACCGTCAATCATGGTCGAGCCCAAAATGACATGGAGGCCGTCTTGGATGTGAGACGGGCCCAAGCAGAACCTTATCACCACGACAGGCACCCGTTGTCGGTCCCTTTTCTTCGCCTACCAAGGGGAGGGGGCTCCTTCAGGGTTCACGTCTACCGTGCTCCCCGCGGTTCGCCTTCTATTTTTGACCCAAACTATCGCGTTTGTCGGCTCGAAATTGCGTCGTATGCCTTGAAGATTCGCCCATGTCGGCGCTCCCGACGGCTACATCCGCGCAGAAGATGTGCACGAGTGACGACGGTCAGAACCCTGGCCGCATCCCACGCACGCCGACGTCCAATATTCAGCGGCACGCGGGTGGCAGTGGCAGCCCAGGGGAAAGGATCTGGACGGGCTTTATCTGGGAAAAGACGACCGGGGGCAGGGGAGGCTTGCAAGCGTGGGCAAGTGCTCCGTCCGGACACCAACGCGCGCTACACTACGGATACGTACACAGAAAACGGATCCCAGGCGGGGTAAAAGACGGCTTCAAAGTCGCACAAGAGAGGGGAAGAAGGCGAGTCCGACTGCGCCGCAGATCCCCCCCAAGACCGCCTTGCGATTACGCCGCCGTTGGGTGCGCCCGGTATCAGCAACCGTCGCCTCGGAATACGAATCCTGTACCTCCCGTATGCACCGTCCCCAGCTCTTGCAGCAGCAGCAGCTCCCTACGACCGGACGACCTGGTCGCCCCTCCCCCTGCGGTGCTGCGGTTAAGTAACCACACTCGTCGAGCCAGCTAGCAAGGGCAGGCTCAGGCCCAACGACTCGCGCGCTGTCTCGTCTCGTCTCGGGCGGCTGACCAGCAGGACCTTGACCTACCTTACCTGCACCTGGCCGCTCGTGCTTGCTTCGCCTCTGCAGTCTGCGCTGCGCTTCGTTACGCACTTCTGCACCGCAGATCAGTCCCTCGCCCTTTGCTGCTCTCCGACTGCCGCAGACTTTTAGCCGCCTCTTAATCGCTTCACCACTGCGACCCCTCCCGCGCACGCAGACACTTTAAGCTCCAGCACTTGATCCCTCCGACAGCCGACCGCGCCACCTGCTAAACGCGACTGCGCTTAGCCCGACGACCTGTTCTCTGGTCCTTGCGCCGCAGCCTTGCCCAGAGCTCCCAACGTCCAACGACGATCCGGCCTTCGACCCGTCCGCCGGTGATCAAAGCCGCACATCTTCATCCGCCCCTGGCCAGCCTGAGAGCTTATCGTCCAGCGTCAAGCGTCCAGCGTCAAGCGTCCAGCGTCCAGCGTCCATCGCCCGTCGCCCAGTAGAACCTCGCACAGATAGACTTGACACAACTCATTCATCCTTTCGCGCATTCTTCCGCCTGCGTTGCAGGCTCCAGAGGTCGTGCTCGCTCCCGAGAATCTCACTCGGCAGTCCCCCGTCCACCTCAGCTCAGTTCGGTAGCGCGGCTTCGAGGCACGGCACCTCGTTCCCCGCCGCATTCCATCGCCTGAAATGCCGCGATCCAGTTTCTCAGATAACCCCCTGCTACGGGTATCGCGGCCTGTCTCGGCCTGCTCGCGATGTGAGTCGTCACGGTCGCGGCTGACTGCTTCTATTTTATGCGAGGCTAATCGTGCCCCACAGGTCGAGCTGCAAAAGTCAAGGTATACATCACCCTCCCTGCCTGCTCAGCCTGATGGATCAAACGGGCGCGTGCTGATGCATGCCTTGTTGCTTTAGTGTGATGGCAAACTACCAGCCTGCACCGCCTGCGAGAAGGCTGGCCGAGAAAACGAGTGTTCCAGCGCCAATGACCAATTCGCTCGGGGTAAAGAACGGAGGTTCGTCCAGCCTGTCAAAACCACCATTGTGAGCAGATAACTGACCGTTTCCTAGCTATGTCGCGGCGCTCGAACTCAGAGTCGAGAAGCTCGAGAAGCGGCTAGCCTTTGCCCGCTCCCGCAAAGCATCGGTTAATCTCCATGACATCGACGAAGCTGCGGCTCCGGCAGATCGCAAGGACTCCTTGGCCAACATCAGAGCAGCCATTCATCGCAAAGCCGCCCGTAAGAGGGAAGACTCAGATGTCAACTCGCTTGTGTCCGACTTTGGTTTCCTGTAAGTTGTTGTCCTCGCTTGCCGCGTCTCCCGTGCTGACAGTGGCAGCTCCGTCAATGCGACAACCCGCGACTTCGAGCCCTCCTTGAGTAACATGACGTTCGCTCGTCTGGTACTAGCTGCTGCAACTAACGAAGAAGTCCCGGACCCGACGGAAGATAGCTTCCCGACAAGGGCAGAGGCGCTAGCCACTATCCAGTACTACACCGCCAACGTCTTCACACTCTTCCCGTGCTTCTCAGAAACCCATCTTCTCGCGGTTCTTGATGACGTCTACCAGCAAGATGAAAGGGTCAAGGAACGACTTAAGGATGCCGATTTCTGGCTCTTGTACATGGTCCTTGCCATTGGATATACTGTCCAGAGCAGAAACGGGCAGGATGAGTACTATCGCCGCGGTCTCGACTTCGTTGCCCGCGCGTTGCCCTTTGCCGACAAGGCGTTGATGCCAGGCTATCCAACACAAATCCAGTCTCTGTTACTCTTTACACAATACGCCATGCTCGACCCGGCTCATTTCGACAGCTGGTACCTCATTGGGTTTGCAAGCAGGGCCGTGGTTGATTTGGGATTCCATCAAGACCCTCCACTGCTTCAAGTTCCCGACAAGGCAGCTCTTGACTTCAGAAGGAGGGTGTTTTACTGCGTCTACGCGCTTGACAGGTAAGCTTTCGTGCTCACTACTGCATGTGAATGGAGTTCTGACGTTTGCCGCAGAACTATTAGCATGGTCCAAACTAGAGCCTTTTCCTTCACCGACGACTCAATCAATGTCGAATATCCCAGCCCAGGCTCGTCGTTGTCTGGACCTATCACCGGGCCTCAGTCTGCCGACCCGGCTTTGCTGCTATTCCAGCTCCGTCGAGCCCAGTCAGAATGGTATCAGTCGCTCTTCCAAGCAGACTCGGCGCCGCTTCCTGATGCTGCTTCCTTCATCTGGCAAATGTGCCTCGAAATGAGAGAATGGCACGAAAATCTGCCCGATAATCTTCCGTCGGGTATTCGAGAGTTATTCGAGCTTGAGCTCAGATACAGTTACATTTACTGTCTTGTGCCCAGCGACCGATCGCCGCACTTGACTGACTACGCTCGGAAGCTCATCTTCGAACACGCCATCGTATACATCAACACCATCCACAGCGTCGCGCATGGCTCGATGAACACTGCATTCTACACGTCGCTGGATGTTTTCAAGGTCTACTTTGTGGCTATGCAGTTCTTCACAGTCTTCAATGCCGCCCGCGAACTCCTCATCTCCGAACAACGCATCATCCCGCCCATCACACGTCCAGGAACGGCGCCTCCTCCCCCTTTGCCACATCGCCCGATTGGCGGCGAAGACAGCCTTGACAGGAGCATCAGAAGTCTGCAGCAGGTAGTAGAGACTCTCGGCAAGTTCTCCCAGCGTTGGGACATTGCGTCGTCGCTAAAGTCGAACTTCGAAACGATATCATCGGAATTGTTCTCTTGGCTTCAGGTCCGACGTCAGATGAGGGATCAACAGGCGCAACAGCCACAACAGCAACAGCCGCCGCCTCCCCAAATGCCTCCTGGGCCGTCACCGCCGCAGCCCCAGCACCAACCTTACCCGCCTCACCCTCACCCTCAGGCGCTCATGGCGCCTCCGCCCATGCCGATGCCGAATATGATGCAGCAGCCCGGCCAGCCGATGATGCAGTACAGATGGGTTGGAGACGGTGGTCAGATGATGCAGGGCGGACCACCGGGACATGGTGTGCCGCCAAGGTGAACAGTCCGCGGAGCAGGGGGATCATAAGGTGATGCAGGTTGCCAAATTACATCAGCAGCCCCTGTATTGTTACATCACGAGTAAATGGGACAAAAGCTTATAACGGTCAGCGATGCAAGTAGTATTCACGTGAAATTCAGTCCTCGCATTGCTGTCTTGCTGTACTTTGTGGCAGATGTGTCGATTTGGCGATATTGATGAATCAATTTCGCTCAGTGGTTGCACACTGAAGTGAATCCCAGGGATGGGAGAAAGGATTTACACGTAGGAGATGCCAGTTTCGGGCTGCCCAGAGGTCTGACCTGGTCTCCTTGACGGACACATCGAAGCCCCTGTTTAGCAGCTAGTAGACGTACGTTCACGAAATGGTGATGAGCGAGAGGACGGTCAAATGTTGGCAAAGCTCAAATTGTGCAATAGAGGGTATAGCTCGACCCGACCGGGCTAGCCGTCAGGTCTGTTTAACTAACAAATACATCCAAACACATTACTCATTGACGCATCATCTAAACAACCTCCTTCCTCTCGGCCTGCTGCACCTGGGCCCCGTCCTTCTCAGACGCGGACCCGGGATCGACGCCGTCGCCGACGCCCATGATCTGGCCTCCCTTCTCGGCATGGTTGGCGCCGCCAAAGAGCACGTCGACCTCCTCGAGCGAGACCTGCTTCGTCTCCGGGATGAAGAAGTAGACGAAGGCGCCGAGGACGATGTTCATGCCCATGAAGAAGAAGAGGCACTTGAGCCCCTCGTTGGCGAGGAAGGTGGGGAAGAACTGCTGGAAGATGGTGTTGGCGACGTTCTGCATCTGCGAGCACATGCCGACGGCCTGGGCGCGGACGTTGGCGGAGAAGATCTCGGACGTGTACATCCAGGTGGTGGCGCCCCAGGAGGGCTTGTAGAAGAAGGTGAAGAGGAAGAGCAGGAAGACGATGGCGATGCCGACGGGCTCGCTCTTGGTGCCGTCGGCGGCGGTGGGCGTCTTGAGCCCGACGATGGGCACGGTGAGCATGCAGACGGCCATGCCGGCGGCGCCGACCATGAAGAGCCAGCGGCGGCCGAAGCGGTCGGCGGTCCACATGGCGTTGAGGGTGAAGAGGATGCCCATGGTGGCGTTGAGGGCGTTGATGAGGTTGATGGTGTCGTCCGAGGGCCAGACCTTCTTGTAGATGGCGGTGGAGTAGGAGTTGAGGGTGCCCTGGCCGGTGAGCTGCTGGCCGACGTTGAGGACGAAGGCGAGGTAGAGGCGCTTGCGGATGGAGGCGTCCTTGAAGAGGGCCGAGTAGCTGCTGCTGATGGCCTCCTTCTCGTACTCGATGGCCTCGCGGATGGCGAGCAGCTCCTCCTCGACCTCCTGGTCCGTGTCGCGGATGCGGCGGAGCGCGGCGCGCGCCGAGTCGACGTCGCCCTTCTTCTGGACGTACCAGCGGGGGCTCTCGGGCTGGAAGGGCAGGGCGATGATGATGATGATGGGGACGAGCATCTGGAAGATGACGACGATGCGCCAGTCCCACTCGCCGAGGGTGTCGCGGTGCTTGGAGCAGGCGTACTAGTGGGACAACGTCAGACACACAAGTTTCTCACGGAGCATCCTGAGGAAGTGTAGTTACATTGATCCAGTAGGCGATGAAGCTGCCGACCGAGTAGAACATTTGCCAGCACGCCATGATGTGGCCGCGGATCTGCGGGGGCGAGACCTCGCCGATGTAGACGGGGCCGGCGGTCAGAGCCATGCCCTGGCCGAGACCGATGACGACGCGGCCGGCGATGAAGACGCCGAGTTTGTGGTGCGGCGTGAAGGTCTGCATGAAGGTCGCGATGACGGTGACGAAGCAGCCGAGGGCCATGCCCCAGCGGCGACCAAAGTAGTCGGCCTGTGAGACAATCTCGAGTCAGTTTTCGTTCTACAGAGAAGAACGCGGCTCGGGCGGGGAGACAACGTACAATGGGGCCGCCGAGGAAGAAGCCGGCGACGATGGCACCGATGGTGTAGGCCGTGTTGACGAGGCCGATGAGCTGGGTGTCCTTCTTGAGGTCGACGTCGACCCAGTTGAGCCAGTTCTTGGAGCCCTGGAGCGAGTTGTAGACGGACGCGTCGTACCCGTAGAGGACCATGCACATGGCCGCCATGAGGGAGATGTACCAGTTGTACACCCGCTTGCTGGTGACTGCCATCTTGTCTGCCGTGGTTTCCTTGACAAAACCCTAGAGAGAGGAAGAAAGGCGGTGGTGTTGTCTGTCGGCTGAGAAGGAGAGACAGAGAGAAGCGTGGACAACTCTGAAGAAACCAGACTGACGACGGAAGACGAGGCGAAAGCTTGTCTTTAAAGGTTTATCAGAGACGACCTTTTCTCGTTCAAGCTAAACCCTCCGAATCCCCGCAAAACAGATGCAATCT
This sequence comes from Colletotrichum tropicicola, assembly GCA_025962755.1. NCBI lineage: Eukaryota > Fungi > Ascomycota > Sordariomycetes > Glomerellales > Glomerellaceae > Colletotrichum > Colletotrichum tropicicola. The sequence continues at coordinate 62,914 of JAOWMA010000132.1, forward strand.
CCTTCCCCAAACCCCCAATCCCCTCCCGTTCCCCTCATTCCCCGGGTCTAGATAGCAAGCCCGGACGAGGGAAGTGATGCCTTCCCCATAATTTGTCGTGGTAGATGACCGGGCTAGCGCTGGTTCCGGGGGAGTGGAGGTGGAGTATTGTCCTCTCTCTGCCTTGGGGTGGCAGCGGCAGGAAAGGGCCGACAGGACGAGTCTGAAGCCATCGCCGCAGGGTATTGTGTGCCTGGTCGTTGTCGTCCAACGGCGATATCTTCACACCCCCCCTTCTACTCCCATCCGGGCTGCACGAGCCGGAGACATCGGGGACAAGACGAACCAAGAGATGCGGCGACAACAATCATCTCTTGGCGCCGCGCCGCGTGTGGCACTCCGTCCTTCCCCAGAGACCAAAACACCCCCCAACTTCTGCCATCCCTGTCACCGCCGTGTTCCGGGGTCGAACTGGCGGAGAAATCCCCATACCCCAACTTTCCACCAATGACAATTTCGCCAGGAGGGAAAAAGGGTGGAGGGGCGGGCGGGCGAACCACGCGCTTTTCGAGCCCGTGTTGGTGGTGGCTGGGTCCCGGCAAACGCTTGTTTTCGACCCTCCATCTCGTTCTCTTTCTCTGCCTCTATCTGGTGTCTGCGAGCTGTTTGTGAAACTGTAGACGCAACAGCGGAATCACTACCAGATGACAGCATTGGAGAAAACAGAGGACGTTGGAGGTCGCGCGTCCCGGCCGCTTCGTGGCTCGCTCACCTTTCTCACGCGTTGCGCTTCGGACGGATGATGGCCCTTGGCGCTGCAGGTGGTCCTCCGCTCTCCCGATGCCAGATGCCGATTCCCGTCTCCGCCCACGCCTCTGCCGTGGGGGGAAGACAACTGACCGAGAGTCCCTCAGCCGTCTCTTACTTTGACTCTTTGTGGAAGATGCAGACAGGGCCCCCAGAATTGGACCCTACACTAGGCGTCTGGCTGACGACGTGCTTTCTTGGCTCGTTCTTCATCGTTGCGTAGTTGTCTGGCTGTGAGAGGCTCGCATGTGATGACTCTTGACCGGGTCAGGGGACGACGAGGCAGAGGATCCGTTCTGAGGGGAGCTGCACACGCGAGTTTATCTTTTGGGACCCGTTATTCCCGCATGTTTCTCATGCAGCGCGAGCAGCTGGCAGACCTACCTGGTGGTGGACTGGAGTCAGTCAGCCATCCTCCGCATGGCCGGGCGGACTAGAAAAACGTCGGCGGCACCACGCCGTTTTTCTCTGCTTGACTCGAGGACCCTTTTTGAACCTCTGTTCCCGCCCGACTCGAGCGTCAGACATCATCCATCCGCGTCAAGAGACTCACAAAACTCTGCACATGAGTTGACATAAGCTTTTTTTTGCCCTGCCCAGACGGCGCCAGAATCTGTAGGCACCTTCTTGCCGGCCGAAGAATGGCCACATCGGAAGGCCAAGGCGTGACCATCCGCGCATCCCGCGTTGGCACTGCAAGCCACCCGATGCCGCCAAGAACCGCTGATATCGCTCCTCGCTCTCCCGTCTGCTGTCTCCTGTGCTTAAACGCCTGCCTTTTGGGGGAAGAGGGGGGGGGGGGGGTACTTGATATCACATACATCTCGCAAGTGCCTTGGCGTACGACATTCCCAAGACCGCCGCATTACCAGCAGTCCGGTCAAAAAAGCGTGGGCGGCGATTCAGATTGAATCGTCTTCGAACAACCGGCCTTCATCCCACCGGCTTCCTTGTGACACTTTGATATGTCTGTCCCCTGTCGTGGATTAAACACACGTAGTGTGCACGCTTCATACGGCTGACCCCCGCGCTTTCGAGTTTCCGCTGCTCTCCGCTTCATCTCCCCCGGACCCCAACAATCGCGGAGCAGGAGCCAGAAAAGTCGAACCACCAGAATCCGGAGTCCCCAACTTTCTGGGAGCAGAGGCGCAGAACGGTCCAGCTAAGCTACGTCTGTCAGAGAAGGGCCCGCACTTGACGCGGGACGTGATTGATGGAAGAAATCAAGACAGTTCCCCAGACGGGCTTCCCAGATGGGGCCGCCACTCGAACAGAGGCAAACAGCTGAAAGGATGCGCCCACGCCCACGCTAAAAGGCCGCGGTCCCCGGCGCCCGGCGACGGCTTGTGGGGAAAAGAAAGAGGCGAACGGGGTTCAGGAGGAGAGAGAGAGAGAGAGACACGAGGGAGAGATGGCCTGGCGCCCTTGTCAAAAGTCGAGGCTGTCACATTTTGGCTCCAGGCCTTTGTGCACATGCATGAGCACGGCGCGCCAGGAAATGGGGCTGATAGGGAATCCCTCCTCTTCTGGGATCGGCCGGCGTCGATTATGCGAATCCATTAGCTTACCGAGGGGATGGCACCATGGCTCTCATCCTCGGGCTTCGGCACCAATGGCCTAGCTCCGGGTGATGGGAGACGTCCCGTGGACTTGTGGAATGACCGCAGTCACTTGAACATCGGCCTCCAGAGCAATCACCAATCCCCCCTTCTCCGGCAATATTCTTGCCCTTGACATAAAATTTTATTCGACTTGACTCTTTGTCTTGTCACTGGTGGCAACGCTGCTTACTTGCTCGCCGCCTCTGCTTCCAGTCATCCGGTCCCTGACCCATGATGAAGATCGCTTTGTGCCCATCGACACAGCATATTCATATAGTTATCCAATGCTGAAACAATGTAACCCAACTCGCTGAGGCTGCCTGAGGCGACGCCCTAGGCAGGGGCGTCGACGGTCCTACCGGCCTCGCTGATTGCCAGGTTCGCCAGACCGCTCGCAGCAGAGTCTGGACCCCCGGGGCCTTTCTCCTTCTTCGGGCCCGGCTTCTTCTTGCGTCTTGCAGTCCCCAAGCTCACTGTCGGAGCCTCGAGTACCCACCGAGCAATGGCGGCTGCTCGCTCCGTCAAGATCGGATACTCCCGCCCGTCGTCGACACTCCACCTTCGCAGGGCAGGCGACGGTTGGCCTTGGCTTCCTGCCTCCAACTTTCCGTTGGCGCCGTGTCTCAACTCCTGGAGATACTCATGGTCCTCCTCGGCCCGTTTTTGTCGCGCCGTAAAGGCAGCACGGAAGGTGGCCTCGTCGACTACTCTATCGTCGTCGAGCGACTCCATGATGGCCTGCTGGCGGATCTTCTCTTTGCGCTGTTCCTCATTCTCACCCACGTCGGGCAACGGGTTGCTGTCTCTAGTCATGGTCGCAGCCGCGAGGGCAGCTGCTTTGGGGGACGGGTGAGCTTTGCTCTGGTGTTCGGCCAGGGGCCCGTCGAGAACTGGGAGAGGGGCGGGGGCACAGAGCTGTTCCCATGACGAAGACATTTGAATCCAGTTCTCGGCCCTGCGAAGAACCTCGATCCAATCTGCACGCGCAGGAGACCGACTCACTTGAAAGATCGGATATCCGTCGGCCAGTCGAGCGAGTCGGGCTACCATGTGTGCGTGGCGAAGAAGCTCTTTGGTGGAAGTTTGCACCAGACAATGGCAGAGGAGCAGAGAGTGGAGCGCATCCGTCAGCAACGGGTGGTAAGTAATTGCCTCATAATTGGAGGGCTGGACAGGACCTGACTGATGGACAACTTCTTGGGAGGGATAAGGTGGGAGATCTGCAGGAGGCATGGCAGCAAACAAGTCGGATAAGGGGTAGATCTTGTAGGGTGGTGTAACCCCTGAGTCCGGGACACGAGGGTGACGGACGCCATGCGCCGCGAGGTTGACCTTCTCAGTGAAGTCCCTAGCTACTTTTAGAGGGAGATCGGGAGTGTAGTCGAATTTCGACAGGTAGGCCATGTAATCCCGCAGGGCTCTCTTGGCGTATGTCTTCACCAGCTTGCGCTTCTCCAATCGGCGCCGCGATGCCTCCTTTTCCGCTGCTGTGGGCTCCAAAGCTTCGTCTGACGCAGTGTGGTCCCCTGACTTGCTGTCTCCGTTAGCGGCGTCCGCCCGTGCCGATGCTCCATTTGCAGGAGTATTGGGCAAGCCGTCAACAACATGCTGGCAGGCGATTGTCAAGTAGACCCCGGCGCGCTGGAACAAAAGCTGCGTTTCCAAGCTGCTGGGCTGTTGCTCGTCGGTGAGAATCACGTCCTGGCTTCTTCTGGACCCGGTCGCTAGCTGGAGGTCTTGAGAGGACGGCGGGTTGTGTAGCGGCTGGTGGAAGCGGTGCACTTGCAGCGCATGGGTCAGATCCTGAGCGGCCCCTTCATAGTCGTCCTTGAATATCCTCACAGTCGCTCGTGTTCGCAGCGCCTCGCCTTCGTTTGGTCGGGCGGATATGACTTGGTCCAACGGCTGCAGGCTGGTACACTCGGCCAGTTGCCTCGAGGGAATCTTCTCGTGAAAGAAGTGAACGTATTTCGCATCCGAATCGTCCCTACTGCGCTGCAATACCAGGGATCCAATCTCCTCGAGTGTCGACGCGCCCTGCATCGTCGCAACGCTGCAGGCGATCTCATCCAAGCGGTATGCGCGAGCGAGCTTCTGGCTGGCCTGCTCCCTCATTCGGAATTTGCGTTCCTTGCTCAATTTTGTGCCGTGCCCCCCGCCCACCCCGAAACCTAACGACGACATGTGGCCGTTGAGTCCACCGTGAACGTTTGTCAACGTCGGAGAGGCGATGTCACTAGCGGCCCGCACAGCGAGATTCGTGGCTTCGTCGACAAGTCGGCGGATCTTGAGGAGATCGAAGAAGACGGCGGGATCGATGGGGCGAGGTCGCGGGGTGTTGTAGTTTATGTTGGCAATCGTCTCGAGGATCTCGATTGGCATTTGCAGCCATGGGCCGTGGAACGAGGAGATGAAGCGCCAATGCCTGTCGAGTCGCTGTTAGCCGTGTGTTGGGCAAAAGCAATGCGCCTACCATTCTCTTCGACTTGCGCCGTTACAAGTTGCGCAACGCACGTGAGACGAGAAAGCATAGGCACATGGGGAGGATATACAGACTTGTTGCGACAGATTATCAGCGCCGGGGCAGTGTCGGAGACGGCGCTCGCGGCCTTCCTCTCCCTGGACGAGCCATTAGAGGACGATTGCGATGCGCTTCCGCTGGGAATGCCCCCGTCGAACTCGTCGGGTGTAGTCTGTTTGTTCTTCTTCTTGGCCATGATCGCGACGGGTCGGTCAGACGTCCTCGGGCCAGCAATGCGCTCAGCGGCAAAGGGGAACTTCGCGTGATCGTCGTCGTCGACTTTCCCTGGGAAACACGGACTCGAGGAACGTCGAAGGTGGGGAAGATTATTGACCAATTGATATTGAGCTCATGATAGCAATACGGTTATTCCGAGGCAAACATGGTGGTATCGGTAAGGTACGTGGGGCAGACAGCTGGCGATGTGAAGTTCCAATTCCCGACGCGAGACTCCGCGACTCCCTGGCTGCATTCCTTTGCAAGACGCTCTTTCCTCAACCTAAGACATTGTTCCTTCCTCGAGGTGTCGAGGGGCCAAGGACACAGATCACGTGAGACGAGATGATATCTGAGCGCATTATTACGTCAGCAAGATCCAGGTGGGATTTGATGGAAGGCGGCCCCGACTCGCTGCTCCACAGCCCAGCGGCGCACCTTCCCCGCCAGTCCCGCGCCCGCCTCCCGCCTCCCGCCTCCCGCCTCCCGCCTCCCGCCTCCAAGGGACGACGAGCACCCCGAAGCTCGTGAACAACTAGCCGCTTCCGGACTGCGTTCGCTGCAAAACGAGAGCTTGCGCCCGTTGGATTCTTGCGAAATTCTAACACACTACCTCCTCAGTCATCAACCCGTCCAACAGGGATCGCAACCTCCAGACGCCGCTCGTGACAGCATCCGTCGAACCCACGGCGCCTTCGGTCTGAAGATGTTTCATCCCAACTGCAACACCTTTCATCCCGCATGCCGAAATATTGCTTGGCAGCTGTCTCACGCCGCTGAGAGACCGTCGACTTGAACTGCGTTCGGACTCGCATTCCCTCCGGCTCCGTCGACACCTCCAGTCGCACTCTCCAGGATACCTCGGCGATGCGGCTTCTCGAACCCACGGACGCTGTCACGGCTACACTGGCATGAGTGGCACACAAAGATGCACCACAGACTTTCTTTCCATTCACTTACAGCCGCCTGTCAAATACTGAAACCACGCTTACTACACCTCCTGTTCAACCGCGCCCTGGCTACGTACTGTTTGCTGGCTGGTGCCATTCCTTGCCGTTGACTGTCGTGGTCAGAGTGCCGTTGGCTTCAAAGATGTTTATCATAATGTCTATTGACAGATGAAAGCCATCAGGGCTCGTCTGCTTGGTGCCGTTGTTGGGCCCGGTTTGACCAGTCAACGTGCTCAAGAGTCGGCTTGGGTTCTTCGCCGAAATCCTCTCGGCTCCTACCAACACATTGACCCCGTCGTCAGAGAAGTCATGGTACACCACCGCCACAGTCTGCGGCAGAGACCCGTCGCTGTTGGGTGTGATGGTAACGTTCGCCCAGCCGTTGGCCTTCCCCTTGAGTGTGAAGTTCCCTGCCGTTACCAGCGGCCTGGCTGGAACCGAATCGCCAGCCTTGTATGGTGTTGCCCACGCAATAATGTCTGGAATTGGTTCAACAGCGACAGCTTTCACCGGCTGCCGGCTTGTGAGATGCGCCAACATCATCCGCTCAGTGCGACCCCCCTGGGCCGTGGACGGATAGCAGGGAAGAGGGTTCCTTCCTCCGCAGTCGGGAGACGTCGTCAGGGCTTGGTAGTAGACGATGCGCGTTCCGTCATTCGACCATTTTGGGTCAGCACGCCCGTTTAACTCAGGATCGTTGATGGCGCCGCTGCCTGGAATGCCGCTGCCCTCTGCATTGATCTGCTGGCCAAAGTATGATCCGCGATCGCCAAAGCTGTCGATGAGCCAGGGCTGGAAGAAACGACGTTGACCGTTGTTTCTCGTCGAAGATGTCGCGCTGGTGCTAACGAAGTCCGTCAGTGGGGGCACGCCTCGCAAACCAGCCATGAACATCTGTCTGCCCGTCCCGCGGGTGTCCATGGCAACAGTCCACTTGTCATCCGGCGAAATGTCGACCGGGTCCACATACTCGGGATGGGCCGTGAGCCGTCGAACCTTGCCGGTGGTGAAGTCGGCGGCAAAGACATCGATGTTGGATGACTCGATTGGGAACCCGATGAACGTGACTTCTCTTCCGGTACCACTGAAACCGCGCAGCTCGCCAACGACAATGGCGTCTTGGTTGATGCGAAGCAAGCTGTTGTCTTCGGGATCGATCTCGATAGGCTGCGGCTCATTGACGTTGAAAAGAATGTTGACGTTGGTCAAGTCGAACCGTGGCGCAAGCGGCTCGCCCGTGGTTGGAGACGGATTGAACTCCAGTCTACCAACGTATGCATACTGACCGAATTTGCCAGACATGATAGCGAAAGAGCTCCAACCCAGGTGCTCGTTGTCAGGATGAATGCGCAGTTCACGAATGCTACCACCAGTGCCCGACCCATCGGCGGCCGTATTCCATCGAATGGGATAGATGTGGACCTTGTCAGGCGTGCAGTCCTCGCTGGCGAGCTCGGCTGCACACTCGATGATGTGAGGACAGGCCAGTAGACGTTTGCCGTCGTTGAAGATCTGGGGATAGTCGAGCGCCTCCTTGCGACCAAGCTGGTTCTCTTCTGGAACGCCGCATGTGATGCACTTCCACGCGTCGCCGTTGGGGAAGGTCGTCCCGTCGGTCTTGACGATGATCAGCTGTGGCCCGTTGTAGATGCTGGCTGGATCTGGAGAGGCTGGGGCGCCGGTGAAGTTCACCGTGGCCACCACATGGAGATCGTCAGGTAGAAAGTCTCCAGACTGCAGACCGGTGGCCTTGCCAATGCAACCCGTGCCATGAGGGTTGATTTCTGCAGTACATCCACCTAGGCCTGTCTCCGCCGTGACGGGAGGCAGCGGTAGCTCCGTGACAGTGATCGGTTCTGGCTCAGGAGGCGGCGGGACATCCGCCTGCCGGTCCGATAGTTCCAGTTTCTGGGGCTTGAAGTAGTCAATCTGATCCCCGATACGAGCCTGCTCCTCCGAGGGAAAGCCATACACAGATCCCGCGCAAACGAGGCTGGTGAAGGGTGGTCCGAAGCGCATTATGGGCACAATGTTTCCGGACGTGCGAACAAAAGGGGAAACATGGGCCAAGATTGAGTAGTAATGTGTCCCTTTTGACAAAAAAGCCAACCCCGGATTTCTGGGATCTGGGGGGCCAGCCAGGCTTGGACATACCGAGAGATCTCGCGGGGCTCATTACGCTTGCGCAGGATCCCGTGCCGCACGACGATCTCGCAGGGGCTGTAGGTGCATGGGAAAGGTCTTTGCTAGTCCCGAGAGAACACTTCCGAGGCCAAGAACGCATACAGACGTCTTTCATTGGACGACGGACGACCTGGACGCCTCAGTTTTCGCATCGGCGTGCCGAGAAACATTTTGACTACGCCGGATATGGGTCGCCGTAATACGCGGGACGGTGGGCCCAAGTACGGAGGGTACGGCCGGCTATACGCGTATAGATCCCGGCCATGACGTCTTGCGTGGGATGTAAGATGGCTGTGTCTTTCCATCTCATACCGAGGGTGGTGGTTCAGAGGGTTCATTTAACAAGGCACCGTCCACTTCCAGCTAGTTGGAAGCACAGCGCTTGCGTCTTACAATTCTGATGACAATTCATACGAAGCTCCAACTTCTGAGCTCCCACGGTAAGTAGGCGGTGATACAACGGAAGAAGCAATGATCCAAAAGAACATCGTATGATTCTATTCAATCCATCGGTCACAGCAGCGTAGCAACAAAGAAAGAAGTTTGCAGCCCGGGCACCCCCTCCGTGGCAACCAACCCACCGTCTCCAAACTCCCACGCGACATCTCCCCAGAGAACCTCGACGACCTCCCCAAGCTTGACTCCATCCGGCAAGACTACTTTGATCTCGCCCTGGATATCGTCGTACGAAAGATTGACAACACTAATCAACGCCTGCCCCTTGTCCGCGCTCACCCACACCGCCGCATCAACCCTCTTCGCACCCTCCACAGCCAGATCCTGCGTCCTCTCCGTCCCGAGCAGGAATCCCACCGCCACCTCGTTCGTGAATACCCCGGCCAACCGGCTCGCAAGGGTCTCCAGCTCGTCGGTGGCGGGATAATTCCACATCACGATCCCCTTGGCGCCGTGGTTGACCGAGAGTACCGTCATGACGACCTCCTCCTCCGCCGTCGGGTACCGTGCCCAGAACGTCTCGTTCCCGAATGCCTGAGGCGCGAACCACTGCGTCTTCTGCCACCCCAGGATCTCATCCCTCCGGTAGAACTCGTCCAGCCGAACGGATATGTCCTCGAAGTTGCCCTCGCAGTCGTCGCACCCGCAGCAGCCGTACGTCGCGTTGCAGACCGTGTCGTACACCGTCGAGAAGGTCGCGTTGATGGCCACGGGGTACACGTCGCTCATGACGATGTCGGCGCCGGCGGCGTACTCGGCGTAGTGGAAGTCCCAGCAGTTGAGCGCCAGCGAGACCGGGTGGTACGGGTCCAGCGCCTTGATCTGCTCGTAGGCGATGCCCGTCGAGTTGGCCGGGTTGGCCTTGCCGTCGGCCTCGTCGCTCTGGTACCACAGCAGGATGGACGGGTGCGTGCGCAGCCGCGAGACCTGGTCGATCATGTTTGTCAGGTCGGGCCAGGTCCAGAGGACGTCGTAGCGGAGGTAGAGGCCCAGCTCGTCGGCGCGCTGGAGGTAGGGCTCGAACTCGTCCCAGGGGAAGGGGATCTCGCCGAGGCTGCCGGTGGGCACGATGTGGATGACGTTGTAGCCCATGGCGGCGAACTCGTTGAGGGTGTCGACGCTAGAGTTCCAGTACAGGGTCCATTGAGCTGCAGAGTGGTTTGCAGGAGGGCCTCTTGGGTGGATCGGAAAGACTGACTGTAGTAGGTGTACGCGAAGATGAGGTCCCATGGTGCGTCTTTGCCTCGTTGCGCGAGGAGGCCACCGTAGAGGTTATCGATGCGCGCGACGCTGCCGTAGTCTTCGGGGTACGGGAGGTACGAGAAGTCGGTCCAGTCCTCGTAGACATGTGACGAATCCAAGGTCGTGCGAACGGTGAGGTTGTATGCCTCCATGCGAGGGGTAAAGCCATCCAAGGCGAGAAGCACCTCGTTATCACGCGAGCCCAGGGCAATCTCCTCGGTTGCGATGACATCGTCTCCGGACAGAATCTCAACGGTCAAAGGCTTCGATGCGGACGTCGAGACGTTCTGCCCGTATCCTGGCGGCAATGGAGTGCCGACCTGGTTCGAGATGGCGGCATCGATGAGCAGGTTTGCAGAGGCATCAGTCTCGAGGTAGATGCTCAGTCTAGGGCGCACTTTCAGGCGGAGGAGTGGGACGTTCGAAATGGCTGGTTCGGGGAACCATCCACCCGGGTCGAAGGACGAGTTTCTGGTGTTCACTGTGAGACTGATGCCAGGACAGGAGCTCGACGAGGCTTACGTTGCGCGGTAGGCTTTACCGCACCAAATGTCTACGCCTTCCGGGTTATTGAAGCGGACGGCCTGGCCATGAGTGAGGGAGACCAATGCGGCCAGGGACGCCAATGCCCCTGAAACCTGCCTCAGCATCATGATTGCGACTTGCCTCTCACAATCTCGTGAATAGAGTCATGGCTTCGATTTCCGTCTTGAAGACGGGGATTCGTTTTAAGATCATGGACTAGTCCCGGCCATGGTTCCAATCCAAGCCACTGGATTGTTGCTTCCACCGCAACGGAGTGGGCCATTTCCCGCTCCCACATCACGATTACCATCGAGAGACCCAGAACAGGAAGCTATCTCGGATGCCACTGAGGGGAAACTTCTTGGGTGAGGGGAAATTGCGTCTCCAAATAGCGACGTTACATCCTGTACCCTCGAAGCGTGGTGAGCTCATCGACAGACCATCAAGCGGGGAAAGCATCGGGGATGGAAATGCCGACTTTGCCAAAGAAGCCGTATCAACAACAGTCACCTGCGACCTACCTAGTCGAGGTAGGAATCTGCCCACTGGTGCTGCGGGGCGTCCGCGCGACGTTGGATTGACGGCATCGTGCAATGGGGAAACGATGGCAGCCAAGTGCGGGGAGAGGTGCAGAGATAAGCAGGGGTGGTGATAGTCGCTCACCTCACCGACCGTCGGTCTGGCTCCGATGTTCGGGAGCATAAGATACGGTTCGCACTAGTTATCTAGCTAATGGAGCCTATTCAATATTCATGGATGTTGACTCTCGGGTTATCAAATTGTCCATTCTGTCAAGCACTGTTCCCGATCGGGTACAGATATCAGGACAGCTCCGAGCAGCTAGACTGTAACGACTGATTCACGTCAGACGATTGCCAGGGCGCTCATTGATCAATAGATTATTGATTGACTAAAGTAGCCAGAGGCAATGCGACGTTGACATCATACAACTTCAGAGATATCAACATACCCGCCAGACGAGGGAGCGAAACCTTCTCAAATTCCCTGTCCCAGATACTACACTCCCGCGCGACAAGGATCGACTGCAGAATGCTGGCAATCTCCCGGCTGTCCCACATACCTTCCTTACGCTTCATCAAGTAGAGAAGGTTGATCGCCCTCTGCTGCAGATCAATTTCTCCAGAGAATGCCGCAATGAAGACCATGCGTGGTATCACGTCTGCGGCCAACGTAAATGAAGGCTTCTGCATATTTCCATCTTCCGACAACACGAGAGATTCGGCTTCCTCCATGAGTTCCTCAAAGATTTCCCGGTCTGGTGTTGGGGAAGAGGACTCGCTGTATTTGATAAGCATGGTCCAGTCCTTTCGGATGAAGGACATGAGCTTCGCCTCCCACAGCTCGTCCTTTGTGGCAGACGGGTTCCCCTTCAGGTATTTGACGTAATGATCGAGCCGAGCACTCCAGGTCTCAAAGAGACTGCGAGCCTCCTTCCACTCGTCAAACCAATCGTCCTCCACGGGGGACATGTCTTCCGGGATGTTCAAGAATGAACCCCACGAGATTCTGGGCTTGGCATTGCCTCGGAAGCTGTAACATAGCACTGAACCAAACGCCTTTTCCACTCCGTGTAGCTCATACCGTGCCTCGGCCGCGCTTTCAAATGGCTTGGATACGTCTTTGTTGCTGTTTGTCCTCAGGAAGAACGAAAGGTCTGGGATGAGTTCGCCTTCTTCGAGCAAGAAGGCGGTGTCAAACCCGAGACAGATGAACATATCGGCCATGTCGCATAGTTGGTCAAGATATTTACTAACGGTTTCGGCCATGCATATTTGGGATGATGATGCCGTCGCTGTATCGGCATTGACAGCCGCCTCTCGAAGTGACACCAAGATCCTCGACCCGCCTCGTAGATGTTGAATGGCTTTGTCGTAGCGTCCTTGCATGATTTCGAAGCAGACGAACGCAAGGCAGCACACGAGTGAGGTACGAACAGTGGTAGAATCCAGATTCTCCCAATCTCTTGTAACGCAGTGGATGGCTTTTGCATACTGCTGTAATGCGACTTTGTTATATGCTTGCCCATCTACAGACTGGTGCTCGTCGGGATAGTCGCCAAGGAACGCTCGATGGGAAGCGCCGAAGGCTATCAGCGCATGTTTTACCGAATCTGAGTAGTAGCCCAGCGGAATAATGTAGTTGCTCCAGAGCTTCGCCAGCGGAGCGATGTTTCCGAAGCCGGTGATTGTACATTGGCGGACATGGTGGAACATGGCTCTTTCTAAGGGGCTTCCGACGATATCCCAATTCACCGGTGGCGGAATATTTGTTGACTGAAGTTGCGAGTGACGTTGAAGATGGTTACATGCACATCTTTGAGCATTTGCTTGCCCATCTGTCCGACGCCTTCATTGCGTGGGCATTAGAGCCATAGCCAAGGGGGGTTCCAAAGTGGCTTACTCTCTGCTCGCAGGTTAGACCAGAACACTGAATCAGTTCAAATAAGATGTAAAAACTCACTGACACCGCCGTTGGCAGCGGGCTGTACTCATGGGAGCCGTTCCTTTCAGCTTGAGCATCTTCGCTAGAAGGTCAAGCGTGAGATAGCGAGTGGTTGGACGAATCCGGACAGAAGCCTGCTGAACTTTGGCAAGGTGATTGATAGAAGGACTCGGGGCTCTTTAGTCCACGGTCGGCTCTTCGCTGATGCTGAGACAGGTCGACGTGCCACTTGCTGGTGCCGGGCGTGATTGAGGCGCGATCTGTTTTTCTTCTCTTGTCGTCACGCTTGCGGTTTCTCGTTGGGGATTCGGACCCACTACCGAGGTCCCGGAGGAGCGACAACGCCCATGTCGATTTCTGATTCGCTGACTTCGTCGAGTCGGTCTTACGCAACCCTCTGGAAAAGACTTCAGACACGATTTTGCGTGATGAAGCCAATTTTTTGTAGCATTATTCGCTGAGAATCTATCGGTTGATGTTAAAATACTGCGGCTGAAGCACGGCCCTCTCTCCTGTGTTCCTCGGTTGTGGGTTCTTTATTGAAATCACCATTAGGCACAACATACCAAATTCATCAGAAGGGGTGAGTCTACTGAAACGAAGCACCTGAAGTTACCTTGCAGATCTTTAGAAAGCCCCATGTCATATGATGAGTCTCTCATGACGTGAGTTGGGTCGATGGATGACGATACTTCCAGTAACCCTCTACTCGTAAACAGCACAGCGAGAAATACAGGCGAAAGAAAAAGGGAAAGGAAAGAGAGAAAGAGAGAAAAGACAAGATTTGGGAGGGAAAAAAAATTAAGAATAGAGAGAAGGAATCATAACAGGCTACGAAAGACCAAACAGGAAAACAACTTTCTTGGTACTCCCACAACAGGCCTTCAACCAACGACGCGGGCAAACGGATTGACACAACACGAACAAGGAATTTACACCTGTACAAACCAAACCTTTTCCTATATTCGAGCAATCGATCTGCAAATGTTAAAGTGCAGTCGAGAAACATGCCGCATAGCGCTTCATGACTTGCCAATTATCTTCCTTCCCGTCGCCATTCTGTGTGAATTTTGAGACGAAATGGGCATACGAAGTGGATACTCCCTCAAGACGGAGAGCAGTATGCTGATACGCCGTGAAAAAGGGCATTCATTATGATTCGGTATATGACTGCTCACCTTTACAAGAAACCAGAATGGGACTACCAAGACTTGTTCTGTAGATGCTGGAACGCGATTGCCTCCGGCTGCTTCGCAGCCGAAAACAAATAGAACCAAGGGGCAGTCACTGTCAACTAAAGTGTCAGTACTTTCATCCAACTTCTACAAGCCAAGGAGTCGGAAGCAAGCGCGTTGTTTCATTTTCAACTTCTCCGGTGATGTGCCAATGCCTTGACCTAATGCCATGGTGGGATGTGACTGAACGCGATGTGGTATCATTCCACATTGGTACGCAGCGCCCAGATCTCGGCGTTTGAACGACCACGGCATTTGAAAGGACGCCGCGGGTTTCGACACGTTTTTTCACTGAATGCCTGGCCTTTACAGAATCAGATATGCTAAAGAACTACTGAGTCGCAACCAATACGACGCCGAGTTCCGAGCCCCAATTCAACGGACCCAGATCGGTACTGATCCGGCCTACGGGGTTGATCCGACCTCGCATATTCTAAGTAGCATGATCACCAAGAAAAATACCATCCAGATATAGGCTGACCGATACTGTATATTCCCCGGATTTGCTTCAACAGCCACGGTAGGCCATCGAAACAAATTACGACATGATCGTCGTCAGAGAAATGGAGCTTGCCCAGGCTGCCGAAGGTCCACAGCTCCGCAGATCCTACATCACGATCCACGGAGCCGAAGGCAGCCTTCTCCGAATGGCACCCGGGCAGACACGGTCTGAATCAAAGCCTTGTGAAGCCAGACAGAAGCCAAGAGCATCATGACTGTACGTTGTGGAGCTTCCAAGAAGCAACAATACCGGACCGGTTCGTGAACTGGCAACGCGTTAACTGTCAGGACACCGTCATGCGTTCGTCAATGTCATGTCTCAAAGCCCAATCGTCTTCGACGAAATACGAGCGGGGAACAGAATGGATCAAGCTTTCAACGTCTCGACCATTCAGGGGCAGATGCGACAGCGATCGGGATTGCGTGAGCAAAGAACCCGAGCGGGGGCTCCGTTATTGCGAGGGTGTACTGAGAGGAGGAGGTGGTGTTCATTTCTCCAACGCTTACAATAGCAATGTGACATATTACAGTGAGGGCTCGAACGACAGTCAGGCGACCAAAGATCACAATTCAGGGCTGGCGCAACAGACTCAGCCCTCCCAGGCTCTCTCGTCCGCTCTTGAGGCTGGAATGAACATGGTTCCCTTCTCCTCGTCCCGAAACCCCGGGAGGCGACCCTGGTCCGGACGAGGGAGCCAATCGCAACTCGGAGAGCACGACGGCGAGCTGATCTGCGAATCATACGGCGGATGCGGCCGAGGGATCCAAGCGGCTCCCCCGTCATCAACATGCAGGACCCCTGGATCGCAAGGGGAAAAGAAGTCGACGTTTCGTTTCATGATATTCCAAACATACAAGGATGGTTCAAGTTTATGAGCAGTTTCGAGCACAGACTTAAGTTGACACTGCCCAATTATGTGCAAGTATTCGCGACTCGACAACCAACCCAGATCGACGGCAGGGTACAAGGTATTAACAAGCGATTAAGGACGACTTCCATGCTCTACTACTTTGTAAGAAGAACGGGATGATATGTTACAGGGAATAATATTTTTGACCAATGTTTGAGGCCTTCAGACTAATACCAATTCGCACCATGCACCGACGTCCCCTCCCTTGTCCACACCCACCAAATGCAGCCACCCGAGACACTTCAACTCAACTTACAGAGCAAACCACACCACCAAACCCCAGCAAGGCCCGCCACACGTGTTGCCCAGCCTATTGTTCCCGCCGCCACTGTAGTGTTGAAGGCTGTTTTGGTTGCAGTCGAAGGGGCGCGGAGTCGGAATTCGTGAGTGGGTGTGAGAGAGGAGGTAGGGAGAGACCACCCCGTGAATCCCGCGGCGACAAATGGCGCTTGTCGGACCCCGAGGTTCGCGCGGCCGGCTGCCCGTCACGCTGGCAGCCTCTCTTGGCGTGCTGCTGGCCTTAGTTGTTCGCGGGCCTTGGCGATCCCAACTGGGCAGGCTGTAGGCGGTTGCCGCCCTGGGCTTGGGACTGCTGCTGCTGCTGCGGACGTTGGCCGTTTCCGCCGCCGTTGTTGGAACCAAGCTGTGCAGGCTGAACACCATTGCCATTGTTGCGGCCAGAGCCGTTGCTCTGATTGCCGTTCGTAGATTGCGTCTGACCATTGTTCTGGTTGGCCTGGTTCTGGTTCTGGTTGTTCGTGCCCTGGTTCTGATTCTGGTTGTTTCCATTGCCCTGGTTCTGGTTCTGGTTTTGAGCATTGCCGTTACCATTGCCATTTCCGTTACCCTGGTTCTGATTTTGGTTGTTGTTACCCTGGTTTTGGTTCTGGTTCTGGTTCTGGTTGTTGTTGCCCTGGTTCTGGTTCTGGTTCTGGTTTTGACCATTGCCATTGCCGTTACCAATGCCCTTGCCAATGTTACCATTGTTGCCCTGGTTTTGGTTGCCAGTGTTGCCCTGATTCTGGTTGCCGTTGTTGCCCTGGTTCTGGTTGCCGTTGTTGCCCTGGTTCTGGTTGCCGTTGTTGCCCTGGTTCTGGTTACCGTTGTTACCCTGGTTCTGGTTGCCATTGTTGCCCTGGTTCTGGCCTCCGTTATTGTCAGGAGGAGGAGTAACCTGGGGAGCAGCAGGTGCGGCAGCACCACCATTGTTGCCGCCGTTCGCGGGAGGGGGAACAGCGGGAGTCACGTTCGCACCCTCAACCTCCAAGCAGCCAGTAGGGCGAACGGCCTGAATCTGCGGCATGCCAGCGGCGGCGAAGTACATGTCGATGTTCGGAAGCACGTTGACGCATCGGTTGTTGTTGATGGAGTTAACATCCTTCTGAGCGGTATCGGGACCGTTGGAGACCATAGACTGCAGGGTGTCAACGACCTGCTGGAAGGTACCCTGAGTAGCGAGGACGTTGTTGGCTTGGTTGACCATGTCCGTACCACTAAGGGCAGCGTCAAGAACCATCTTGTGGTTGAGCTCGTCGATCTCGGCGTTGAGCGCGATTGTCGCTTGCTTGGTGAACTCGGCCCCTGTGAAGGAGGTGGCGCTGTTGAGGAACTTGGTGACCTTGCCCGTGTCTTGCATCCAGGACATGACGGCGTTCATGACCTGAGCATCGCTGACACCATTGCGCCCGTTGGTGGCACCAGCCGGACTGTTCTGTCCCTGACTGGCTCCAGTCTGTCCGTTCGCGTTGCCCGTAGTGTCCTGAGGAGCGCGGGTATCCAGACGTCGTACACCACGAGCGACGAATCGTGAGGTCCTGCCTGCCGCTCCACCTTCCGCTGAGCTAGCAGTCGGTAAGGCAAAGACAAAGGCAGACAGGGAAGAGACGAGGAAGAAGAAAATGACCGAATACTGCATTATGGTGGTGTTGGTTGTTGAAGTCGTGGGTACCAAAGACTAGCTCGAGTGAACCGAAACAAGAAGCAACACACACACGAAGAAAGAAAGAGGAAAATAGACAAAATAGGTCGTAGTAAGGTGTAATAATGTGGGCGGCCGCCCTAAAGGAAAGTGAATGAGTGGTGGGCCTTCCAAAGGCGTCCGACCATTCGCTGACACAAGAAAAAAGAGAAGGTTGATTAGGTGATAATGGGGGAAAGAAAACGCGACTGAGATCGGAAGGAGTTCACCGGCCCGGAAACGTGGGTTAGTGAACAGGACGATGAGAGGACTTATATCGAGTGTCCGCAAGGAGAAAGATGTGGTTGAAGATGGAACAATGAAACCAGCTTCGTTGGACGAAATATTTGGTCTGAAGAGAGTCATGGGTGAGGGGTTCTGGCGTGCTGGGCGCTGAGATCAGGCGCATCTCCGCGCTTGGGGAGTCGTGATGGATGCGTTCGAAGCACACGAGATGTCGCGGCCAAGAACAATGTGTTGCAACGCCAAGGCGTGGGTGACAGGGGGGACGCTTAAAGCATAGAACAAACCTTTAGCTAATCACAGTTCTAAGAAAAGACGAATACAGACTCATGACCAATGGGAAGACTTGGGAACAGATGATATCGAAGCAGATGGGAGGGGGGCCTTGGGGGTCAGTGTGGGAGACTTGGGGCGACCTGGGGGGCAATCACCAAGCGCAGCATTGCGTGAGGAGGCAGGGATTGAATCAGTTGAGACCCAGATCGAGTCAGCAGGGTAGTTCGCGGTTCTCTTGCTTGTTTAACGCCAAGTCGGAGATTTTGTCCGTGTGGGCGCAAGTGGCGGTTGATGGCCATGGGGAGAGGCGGCGAGGAGGCCCATTGGCCAGAGAAGTCAGGCCAGGCTGATCGAGTCAACACCACCTTCTGCTGTTTGATGAGGGGAGAGGGAAAACAAGATGGCTGTCATCTGTCTCGTAAAGTTATGTAAAGTCCGGATGCTTCATGTTGTTCGACGAACCAGCAGCATCCTGTCTTATCTCCAAGGGCATTTGCGGTGGCAATGCGGAATTAGACTTCCAAGGTTTGTTCTCTCAGATACCGCCGTCGCCAATCCCGTTCGCGGTGGTCTTCCAACGGGTGGTGGTGGTGGTGGTGGTCATTGCTAGATCTACGACAATGGAGGAAGAAGAAGAGTTGCCCAAAGGCAGTCTCCAGTCGTAGTGTCCCCAACCTTGTTCATGAACCACACACATAGAACCTGATCACCACCAAGTGTTACAACGCAAAAACTGCACGGACGGCCAGCCATCCTGGAACGGCCTAGTTTCTTGCCCAGTCCAAGTGGAAGAGAGGGAAAACTATTACACTCATGCTATGGCATTGGTGATGATGGCAAGAAACAAGTCCCAAGAAATTCGAAGCAAGGGCCAGAGACCTGAACGTGGATGCAGGGTAAGGGGAGGAGGAGGCAGCACAACGACGGAGGTGGGAATAAAGGGCTATAGTAGACAATGATTATGACGAGAGAAGGCAGCCGCAGAGACGCAGAGACGCAAAGACGCTCGAACAGACCCAGAGCCGCCCGAGGGTCAAGCATTTGCCAAGCATTCTTCCCAGGTCGCACATCAGCCGCGACGAAACGGAAATCCTCTCCACTTGGACTTGGCAAAGAAGATCAAAACGTTAACCCGGGAGATCAGGGATCCGTCGTTTATTATGATGATCGCCCCCTCAGCTATTGCGTCGTTGCAGCGGCCTGCAGTCCCTACGGAGGAGCAGCCGCCTCAAGTCACGTTTGCCTCCAAATGGCTTCTGTCCGCTCGGCCTCATCTGATGAAACCCCACGCGACCGGTCTCGAAACGACGAAACTCACCTCACACCAGCCGCGCTTGGGTGCGAAACCGAGGAGCTCCTTGTCAGCTCTGCACGCCCTCCGCCTCCCATGTGCTTCTTCTGCCGTCTTCCCAGCGCTACGCCTCTCCCAGTCAGCCCGTGAACGAGGATCTCTTGTTCAGACCGGATGTTGCCCTCGGCTGGACGCCAGGCCCCATCTCGCGCCGTCGGATGTGTCATGGTCCGATGATTAAGCCCGATGCCCCCATACACCTTCTTTCTCGGCGACGAGGCATCAGCATCAAGAAATGTGCGGCCGGAAGAGGCTGGGAGCGGCGTCCGCCGTAGTGGCACTGGCTCGATCTGCTTCCGCCAATTCATGCGATTGGAGGATTGGGCTCCTCTTCGGCTGGGCGCTGCTTCTAGCCGTCCGACCGCCCGATACTCCTTGAGACTGTTGCCGGCGAGCCGCCATGTGGCAGGTCAACGTAATGTCTTGTCTTCCTTGCCATATAGGCCAAGTCGTAGCCGCATCCCCCCCCAGAGGCATTAAGCTTACTTGACCCTCGTCTGAATGCTGATGATCCCTCGAGTTGGTCGTGCCGCTATACAAACATCTTCCCCCTAGGACCCGTGGGTTTAGTAACGGTGTCTCTCCTTCCCTTCCCTTGTCTTCCTCCTCTTTTCCCCCCTTCTTTTTCTTTCGTGTGTTAACAGCCCCGGTGGTTGACCCTCGCTAATCATAATGACGCTCATGAAGTTTTCACTTTCTTTTCTGCTTGTTGGCTTGAGGCTCAGCTATCCGGTCTTTGCCCAGGATCAAAGTGCTCAGTTCAATCAGGTCATTAACCTGAATGGGGATGTAAGTGTTTGCCTTTCATCATACCTCATCGATGCACCTACCCATGGTCTCGTACATGGTCACGATGTTCATGATGGCCCCGGCTCAGTACATGGTTTGATTAACATGACGCCGCCAGATGCGCTTGAACAGACTGGTGTTCCCAGACAACTCCAAGATTGAGACTTTCTCCCAGACGCAACGTCAAGTCATCGTCAACCAGAACCCCAACCCGCTCCCGGCAAGCCATGTCGTCGGCTCGACGGGACAGCCTTTCGTTCAGCTTTCGCGCAACTCCTTCACCATTCAAACGAATGGCGCCACCGACCTAGTGGGCGCTCAGATTGAGCTGCCTATTGATCAGAACATGTTGACGCAGGCCGGTGTAACGGCCGACAACACCTTCGTGGCCATGCTCTCCCGAGACCGTCAGGCGTGGATTATCATGGAGGGTGTCAAGAGCGTCAACATCACCGACGCGACCGTCCGCATGGTCAAGCTGAACCAGATTGATGGCGAGTACGTCGCCGTCGGCCGTCAGACCTCCGAGCTCGGCACCTCCCTGACTCCTTTCGGCCAGCCCGTCAGCGTCGCTGGATCTGGCATCCAAGAGGCTGAATTTACGGACGGGTTCCGCATGTCCATCAGGGCGAGTCAGCCGATGAGCATCAAGACCGACGTCGTCAATGGTATCAGCACCGACATGGTCACCAACGGCATCATGTCCATCAGTGAGCGCTTCCCGTTAGTACTAGTCACTCGGAACATCACGAACTTACACACTCGCAGACAACTACCGCTACCTCGTCACCAGCAACTTGGCCGGCGTCGTGCCCAGCCTCAACTCCATGACGGCCGTCGTCCAGATGCCGCGTAAGTTCTCCAAAAGCTTAATTTCTCACTCAAGTGGATCGATCCGGCTAACCGGGACATGAAACAGTGAACGTTGATCGACTCATGGCCATGGCCATGCGCGCCGGTGCTCAGCCCCAGTCGTCCATCACCCTTGGCATCGCCCAGCGCCCGGTTCTCCAGAACCCTGGCGGTGCTACCGGCGGGCTCCAGGCTCCTCGTTCCAAGCGTCAGGAAGTCAACAACGGTACTGCTGGCGCTGATCCCAACGGCCAGCCTGGACAGGTTCCTAATAACGGTGCCGGCAACGGCGCTGGTACTGCTGGCGGTGCTGCTCCCGCTGCCGGAGCGCCGCAGAATGGAGGCAACAACAACAACCCTCCTCCTCAGGGCAACAATCCCCCTCAAGGGAACAACCCTAACAACGTTGGACCGGCCATCCCAGCTGCTACTCAGCTTCTCCTCGCCCAGACCTTCAGCCCGATCAACGCCCAGGTTCTGTTGGATAGAGAGAATGCCCGAATTGCCGTGCCCGTTAACCAGATCGATGGCGAGTTCATCCTCACGATGATGGTCGGCGGCACCCCCGTTGGTACCCAGCCTCAGCCGGCTCCCCAGCAGGGAGGAGGCATCACCGGCCAGCCCACCAACGGCGGCGGCCTTGGTGGACAGCCTCAGACTGCCCAGCCTCAACAGCAGCAGCAGCCTCGTCCGGCCGCTCCCCAGCCGGCAGTCCCTGCGGCTGAGCCTCAGCAACCCCGTCCTGCGACTCCGGCGACGCCCGCGAACGAGCCTCAGCAACAACCTCAGCCAGCGGCGCCTGCTGCTGAGCCTCAACAGCCTCAGCAACAGCCCCAGACTCCTCAGGTTCCCCAAGCTCCTCAGGCTCCTCAGACTCCCCAGCAACCTCAACC
This sequence comes from Colletotrichum tropicicola, assembly GCA_025962755.1. Taxonomy (NCBI): domain Eukaryota; kingdom Fungi; phylum Ascomycota; class Sordariomycetes; order Glomerellales; family Glomerellaceae; genus Colletotrichum; species Colletotrichum tropicicola. The sequence continues at coordinate 84,866 of JAOWMA010000132.1, forward strand.
TCAGCAACCTCAGGGACCTCCCACGGGAGGCGCCATCACCGGCAACCAGCCCGGCCCCGGCGGCGGTGCCATTACCGGCGGCAAGCCCAACACGCCTCCCCAGCAGCAGCAGCCCCAGCCCGGACGCCCGGCCCGGAGACAGAACGTGCCCCCGACTGGCGCGATGGGTTTCGAGATGAAGATGTCGGATCTGATGGCGATGGCCGAGTCGAAGAAGAACGGCGGCGTGATGGCGACGTGGGAGATGATGACCAACTTCGCCGCGCAGCAGAAGTCGGAGGAGCAGCAGAAGGCCGTGACCCAGAGGCGGAGGTCGTTCCCGGTGAGACGACGCCTGGGTGCGCATTTCTAGGGCATCTTTCTTCTCTCTTTTGGGTTGCATGGCGAATAATATTCGATGTGTATTCTTTTCATCATAGTACCCTCGGTCGGGCGCCTGCAGGGCAAGCTGAGACGGCTTTGAGGGGTTCAAAAACACTCAATAGACGAAGCATTACTGGTGATCACATCTGTTTGTTCCATCGTCGTTCTATCGTGAATTCCTCCATGATGACTACGGAGGTTGTCGTGACACTTGAGACGACAGCGGCATGATGTCCAGGCTGTGAAGCCACCACCGGTACACAACCGAATGGAACATGCCATCGTTCCGAGATGGCGAGGTTCCGATAGCGTTACTACCATTGGATCCTTCTTGACAAATCTGGGGAAACATCAGGGGTTCTGTTTCTCTCGACAGCGTGCGTCTCGGCTGGCGGCTGTGAGCCGACACGCCACGGTGACGTCGGCAGGGACAACATCACCAAGCGCGCGACCATCTGCCGAACCTCGGAACACGCGGTCGAACCTGTGCAAGCCGAGTTTTCCAAATCCTCGTCCGTACTGCGGCTTCTAGTGCGACGTCCGCGCGGTCATTGATAAACACGCTAGGTCGGGGCCCTGCATTTGCGAGACCGAAGCCAACGCTATGGCTTACTTGACAGCTGACAGATAATGTGCCCACGAAGTTTCCAAACACAGGAGGCCGCTTAGAAAAGTATGAAGAGGTTCCGGGGCGGGAGTGTGACCTGACCCCGATGAAGCAACTCAAGGAGAAAACACACACAAACCCAGCTCTTGACAAGCCTGCCTGGACTTGACAAATGTCTTCCTGTCTCTATTGCGCTTGGCTAACCAATCTTCTTCTGGTTGAGACTTCAATTGAAGAGACCAGTGGCTGTCCGTCTCCATCCTAGGCTCGGCCTCGCACTGCGTTTGGCCGGCCGATTCTCGTCATCATGTCTCAACTCGAAGAGGTCAATGATGTCTGTGCGAATTTGGCTTGCGGCTTGAGGCAATGACAGATTGATTGAGGAACGAGGCAGAAGGGCCTTGACGCTGTGCGCTTGGTCCGCTGCACGGTCGCGTGTGTTTCTCAGCTCGACCGTGGATGTCACCGGTGGGAGAGTTTACTGCGGCATTCATCACCGAGTTCGGACTGGAGACTTCTCCTAGACCCCGAGACAATGTAGAGCTCGTCGCCGCAGTGATCCAACCGCAGACTGATGAATGATGGTGCCAGCGATCGTGCTGTCAGGCCACAGCAAAGCGACAGTGACGGAGGTTGGGAGATGAAAGAGACAGGCCGGCTTCGGCGCCCAGCCACCGCCATGCAGGACGATAACGTGCCTGGAGTCGCGCTCAATTGACACGCCGCTGGGCACCCCTGTCACCATGACGTCCCGGTACGATGGGCTATCTCCAACTTCCACCAGTCTTATCAGTGGTGCCCCTCATTGCCCAGCAACCCCAAGTGCCCTCAGCGTTGATGGTAACATGAATAGTGGACATTGTTGGGGAATGTTACCGTTCCATTGGAAGCATATGGTGGATGAACTGAGGGGAATGGCCATGAAGGGGATTGATCACCAGACTCGCCCGCTGCAAGCTTAGAGCCCGCCGTTAAGAATGGCGAGCTGCCTCGGGCGAAAGATGCGCGTTGCTGTGCTATCACAGTACTGCAGACGACGACGGGTGAAGTCATGTTTCTCAGAATGAAGGCATTCAGAGGCAGTGAGGTTTTCTCGCTGCTGGCTCTCGCCGGTTTCGCGCTCGGGGCGACCCCAAGTCCAAACCCCCAAGGAGTGAGTAGGAAGAGTCAATTGGCAATTGTGCGCATGCAATTGTTGACGCAGTGCAGAAATCAGTCCCCCTCGATCTCTCGCCCTTGTTCAACAACAAAGCGTTCGGCACCCGGCCTGGCGAAGCGGCCTTTGACGCCTTGAACCAGTCCTTCCCCGAATCCTCCGTCGGCCCCGACTTCACCTCGACCGACACGGGCATCGAATACAGCTTCCCCGGATACACCGGGCCCACGGACCCGGACAACCTCATCTGCGCCGGCCAGAAGCTCTCCGTCCCCGAAGACTCCTACTTCTCGGCCTCGTTCCTCATCGCGGGAGACGTCGAGGGCGCCACCGTCAGCGGGAACGTGTCCTTCACCTACTCCGACAACACCACGTCCGAGTACGAGCTGCGCACGCTCAACTGGTTCAGCTTCCTGACCATCAACCGCGGCGAGATCATCTTCCCGAGCCGCTTCACGCCCAACGGCTCCGACTTCAACTCGTCCCACATCTTTGAGCGCACGACGGCCCTGCCGCCCGGGAAGAAGCTCAGCTCCATCACGCTGCCGACCAAGAACAACGCGACCGAGGGCCGACTGCACGTCTTCTCCGTCTCTTTGTGGCAGTCCACCGACGTCGGCGTGCAGTCGGTGAGGCCGACGCAGAAGTGGATTGGAAACGGGACGCAGGTGGTCGAGATCACGGTGAACAACGCCGGGTCGAAGTGCGTGGCGGGCGATGGCCTCAATGTCACCATCTCCGGTGACGGATTCTCCACCGTGAGTGCCGGGCACCTGAAGCGGCTTTGCCCCGGCGACCAGAAAGTGGTCGTCGTTGGCGTTGAGGGTTCCTCTGCTGGCCCGGCCACCGCCGTCGTGGAAATCGACGACGGTGTGACACAGAAGACGACGTCCATCGAGGATGTTCAAATTGGTCTGACGGAATGGACCTCCGATCTGGAGAGCTTGTCCAAGCATGAGAGCCCAGATTGGTTCGACGAGGCCAAGTTCGGCATCTTCATTCATTGGGGCCCGTACTCCGTCACCGGCTGGGGTAACTCGAGCCCGTACGAGAGCTACGCCGAGTGGTTCTGGTGGTACTCCACGCATCATCCCGAAGGCGACCGTTCCAACTTCTACGGATACCGTCTCGACACCTACGGCCCCGACTGGGTGTACGACGACACCTTTCCCGAGTTCAATGCCTCCAGCTTCGACGCCAAAGAGTGGGTTGACCTCTTCGCCGACGCGGGCGCCAAGTACTTCGTCATCACGACGAAGCACCATGACGGCTTCGCCATCTTCGATGCAGGCGAGACCTCCAACCGCTCCTCCATCCACTACGGCCCCAAGCGCGACCTCTTGAAGGAACTCTTCGACGCCGCGGAGACCTACCAGCCCTCACTCAAGCGTGGGACGTACTTCTCTCTCCCCGAGTGGTTCAACCCCGACTTCGGTCCCTATGGCTTTGTCCAGTTCCCGACGCCCTCCGCCGTCTCCTGGCCCGGCACCCTCGCGCCCAACCCCTACACCGGCGAGCCCGAGCCGTACACCGGCCACGTCCCCGTCGGCGACTTCATCGCGGACCTGATGGTCCCGCAGATGGAGACGCTCGCGTACGACTACGGCACCGACATCATGTGGTGCGACTGCGGCGCGGCCAACGGCACGGCGGGCTTCGCGGCCGAGTGGTGGAACAAGGCGCGCGCCGAGGGCCGGCAGGTCGCCATCAACTCGCGCTGCGGCATCCCCGAGGCCGCCGACTTCGACACCCCCGAGTACCAGACCTTCGCCTCGGCGCAGCGGCGCAAGTGGGAGAGCAACCGCGGCATGGACCCCTACAGCTACGGCTACAACCGCGCGACGAAGCCCGAGGAGTACATGAACGCCAGCACCATTGTGTACTCGCTCGTGGACATGGTGTCCAGGAACGGCAATTTCTTGCTCGACATCGGGCCCAGGGCCGACGGGACTATCGTCCAGGCCGAGATGGACAACCTGCGCGAGGCGGGCAAGTGGATCAAGGCCCACGGGGAGGCCATCTTTAACACCACGTACTGGTTCGTGCAGAGCGAGATCGTCGGGGGTCCGGAGGTGCGGTTTACCCAGACGGATGAGGCGTTCTATGTCATCTTCTTGGAGAAGCCTGCTGTCGTTGACGGGTGGGTTGGAATCAAGGCCCCAATTCCCGTTGTGGAGGGCGATGTCGTGAGCCTGCTTGGCGTCCAAGGCGGCGAGACGCTTGAATGGAAGTCAACTGGCGCTGGGGAAAAGCAGGAGTTGAAGGTCAAGGTTGATGAGACGGTTGACGAGGATCAGTTTGGTTGGGTTTTCAAGATCCTCTACGTGTCATGATCCACACCCCTGTTAACGGGCCATGCTGGACGGTAAATAGATGCGGAAGCCGCTCAATTGAATCAAGTTGAAACGGATTTCGTCCAGAATACAAAAATGAAATGATAATTGTGCAATTTGCAAAAGAAATGCGCCGAGGGGGAATCGAACCCCCGGCTCCCCGACGCTGCTGGGTGGCAACGGAGAATTTTACCACTAAACCATCGGCGCAATTGAAGATTATTCACACAAGTTTGCTACAAGCATGTTTTTGCTGAACCCCCGGGCCGTCAACTTGCCCCCTCGGCCTTTACCCACCTGCCTTCTCGGACACCCGCCGTCAGGGGTACCTCGAAAGGTCCAGGGCACTCAACTTCGTCAGCTTGTCCTACCATTCCAGCCAATAATATGTTGCTACTGACACGGCCTCGCTGCCAAAAGGCCCGGTTGGTGCCGGTGTAAGTAGAGGAGCCACGGCCAAGCTACCAAACGAGACTCTTGTATAAGAGATTGCGCTGCAGCTGTTTTTATTATGTCGAGCATGTGCTGCCGTTGACAAATCACTCCTTCTTCCAGTCAACTTTTCACCACCTCTCTCAATCATTTGATTCCTTCTCTGCCTTTCAAATCCCTTCTTCCGTTACTGTTCGTCCATATCCTCCAGTCGGTAGTCCTCCAACATGACAATCAAGACCTCGGCCCTAGCAACTGATCTGACGCGCTGGCGTCTCTCCAGCCAAGATGGAGTTCATCGTTGGAGATACCTGACGACGGCCGAGACCGATGAGCCAGGACAGACCGACGCCGAAAAGTATCTGCTTGGAATCTTGGATGAAGACAAGAATGAGTCCAGTCATTCCCACGCACGATCTTTTGAAGACTCCGCTCGCGAAGGCTTCCGCTTCTTCACCCGTCTGCAGCTTTCCGAAGGCCATTGGACTTGTGACTACGGCGGTCCCAGTTTCCTGCTTCCCGGCCTCGTCTTCGCCAAGTACATCGCCGGCTCCGAGTTCCCGACGGAGTGGAACGTGGAAATGGCCCGTTACCTGGCGAACCATGTCAACGAAGATGGGGGCTGGGGCCTGCATCTCGAGGGCAAGTCGACGGTCTTTGCGACTGGTCTTTACTACGTCATGCTGCGACTTCTTGGGATGGACCGACGCGACCCTCTGGCAAGCAAAGCGAGAGACTGCTTGCTCTCCTTGGGCGGCGCCATCGGAATGCCGCAATGGGGCAAGATTTGGCTGGCATGCTTGAACCTCTACGACTGGGAGGGCATCAACTGCATACCCGTCGATGTCTGGTTTCTCCCGTTCTGGCTGCCGTTCCACCCCTCTCGTTGGTGCGTGCAATGTCGCGTGGTCTATCTCCCGACCTCATACCTGTGGTCCAACCAGTGTTCCGTGCCGTTGACGCCTCTCCTTTCCGAAATCCGCCAGGAAATATTCACCGAGCCTTTCCGGAAGATCAAGTTCGCCGCGCATCGCAACAACACCGCGCCGTCAGACGCCATGCGCTCCGTTTCGCCGTTGTCGCTGTTTTTCTTCTGGATCTTGTCGATTTGGTGCACCTACCTTCGACCTCGATGGCTCCTCGAAATGGCAAACCGCAGGGTATCTGAGTTAATGCGGAGAGAGGAGCGAAACACAGACTTTGAATGCATCGCACCGGTCAACAAAGCCTTTCACATGGTGCAGACATGGTTCGAGGATGGGCCCGAGTCGGATCGACTACGAAAGCACCTCGAAAAGGTCGATGTCTATCTCTGGCTGGGGCCAAGCGGCATGACAAGCAACGGCACGAACGGAGTCCAAGTATGGGATACTGCTTTCGCTATTCAGGCCGCCACAGAGGCAGGTCTGGCCGACGACCCGGAATTCAGGGAGTCATTGTGCAAATCCCACCAATTCCTCGAGAAATCCCAGCTCAGAGATAACCTGGATGATCCGTTCCGTCAGACTCGGAAGGGGGGCTGGACGTTCAGCACCAAAAGCAATGGATACATCGTCTCCGACTGCGCGGCAGAGGGCCTCAAGTCGGTCCTCATGTTAAAGAAGGAGCATGGCTATACGGAGCTGCTTGAAGATTCGAGACTCAAGGACTGCGTCGATACGCTGCTTCTCATGCAGAACAAGAACGGGGATTTTGGGAGTTACGAGAAGACCCGAGGCAGCGAGTACCTCGAGCTGCTTAACCCAGCCGAGGTCTTTGACCGCATCATGGTGGAATACTCGTATCCAGAGTGTACCACCGCCGTTCTCACCGCCTTGTCCCTGTTCAAGCGGCACTTTCCCACATACCGCACGCAGGAAATCGACAACACAATTCGGAAGGCAGTCGGATTCGTCGTTAGCCTGCAGAGGGAGGATGGAAGTTGGTACGGAGCATGGGCGATCTGCTTCACCTATGCCACTTTCTTCGCTGTCCAGAGTCTGGAAGCCGTCGGAGAGCAACATCACAACAGCGAAAGAGTTCGCCGGGCTTGCGAGTTTCTGCTGAGCAAGCAGATGGATGACGGTGGATGGGGCGAGCATTTCTCGTCTTGCAATGAGAGGAGATGGGTCCAGCACGACGAGAGCCAGGTTGTGAATACTGCTTGGGCTGTGCTATCGTTGATGCATGCCGGATATCCTGATCCGCGGCCCATCCAGAGAGGACTTGAGGTATGCGAGTCCCTTTCTACTGTTTTCTGTGGTGACACAGAAGAAACTTACCGCTCTGTAGTTGATCCAAAGCCGCCAAAGGACGAATGGCGAGTGGCTACAGGAAGGCATCGAAGGTGTTTTCAACCGGACGTGGTGAGTGAATCTGAGTCCAACTTCGTGCGACGCGGTAAACGAAAAAGAGACTAACAGTGAGAAAAGCATGATTGGGTATCCAAACTACAAGTTGTATTTTCCGATAATGGCTTTGGGGGCATACAAGCGCATGTACTTGCCCAAGATTCAAACGTGAGGGTTTGGTGGTTGAGACATTAGGTCGTTGTCTTCTTCGGGTGTCTTGGAGCGCGAATGGAGCCTGCGATGCTCAGAAGAATCTCATTTTCTGTTTAAAGACCACACCTTATTTTGTATACGCAACATCCTAAAGTCGAAGATGGTCGGCCAGTCCTGGTTTGGCTTGTGACGTGCACATATTGCTGCATGCCTCCCCCCAGCCCACTCCTTGAATCCGATTCAATCGTTGATACCTTTCAAATAAAGCCTAAGTTGAACCGAAAGGAGCGAAATAATCATGTAAAGAATCTTATTCTAGTTCTCCGAAAGTGCTGCAAATCTATAACGCGGAAATAACGTCCTCTAGGGTATCTCTTAGTCCTGCCTCCCTCTCATGATGGGCTCTGTCGATGCACGTCCCTTCTTCGATTCCTCGCTGATACGACACAACTCGTCGAATCTGTAAAGCACAGACTGAACCTCAACTTGGCTGTTACGGGCAAGATACTCCCCCTCTACCAGTCGGGCAGCGGCAATGTTATGCCTCGTCTTGGACTTGACGGCCGTCCGGATGCTCTTGTAAATACCCTGCCCAGGATACGCGACAATACCAAGCGTTGCTTCACATTGAATGTTAGCTTTTGTCAATGAGAGTAGAGAAATGCGGCCTCAAAAACATACCTGAAGCCGTCTTGGTGGCCATGTTCATGACACCCTTGCCCAACCCTAAGGCCGCACCAGCTGCCCCGCCGTCTCTCCCCCCCTTGTACGGTTGCACGAACAGGTCAGCGAACCCTTCGCCAATGCCAGTGACGAAATGTTTGCCTCCCTCCAGAGTACCAGACTTCCAATCGGTGATCGGGGCGCGCTCCTGGACCTTTTCGCCATACAGCTTCGGCGCGTTGCGGAGACCATCAGTCAGAGCCAGCGGCACGTCGAGATAGAATTTGCCATATGCCTTGAAGAACCCGCCAACACCGGACGCGGAGGCCTTCAATACCGCCCCAGTCGTACCCATTCCGTTATCAGCGCCACGACCGGCGCTACGTGGGCGTTGCAGCGCATCGGACTGCGGTGGTGCGAGGCTGGGAGAGCGAGGTGGCGTATGGCTGCTGCTACTGCTGATGGTGTCTTCCATCTCGGCTGACTTGAGCTTTGATCTTTGGTGGTATGTCTGGACAGGCTTCACAACGATATCTGTTGCGCCCTTGACCATGCCCGTTGCTACTCCGAGGAGTGCGGAGGTCGTTCCGGTGACTGGGTCCCATCGACGGTTTTCAATGATGAAGCTTCTGACGTCGTGTCTGTTCGGAGAATTCTGTCAGCATTTCTCTGGAATTTTATGACCAATATCCGGGAGCACCCACGGCGACATGTTCTTCTGGCCGATCTTCAGGTGGTCAAGGAGGATACCCGCTGCTTTCTTGGAAAGCTTCAGGTGCTTTTTGCTTCTCTTGTACTCCCACGTCGCAGGCTGGTCGGGGAAGATGTCGCAAGGGAGGGCTTCGAGAGGCAGGTTGGCGTGGAACGACTTCGCTGCTGTCGCTACGCCGTTTTCCGTCTTCATCTTGGCAGCCAGTTCTCCGGCAGCCGCCAATGCCTCTGGTGTGAGACAGTATTGGATAGCCTTGGCCAGGTTCTCAGCGTTCAGCTGCTGGTGTGGAATCGGCTTCGGTCCGGCGCCTGCGATCGCAACCATGTCGCCCCAGAAAGGCTGACTTCAATGGTGTTAGACAACGTCTTTCTTGCCGGGGAGTTGGTCACTTACTCTCCGAAGAATGGCACGATCGTCGTCGGCCTGCCGTTCAAAAGACCACAAGCCGTCGTTCCCGCGCCGCCATGATGGATGACAGCCGCGACGTTGGCAAACAGCCACTCATGCGGACAGTCACCGAGAAAAAGCACGTCGTCTGACTCTATACCGCCCAGATTACTCCAGCCCTTCGATATGATGGCGCGCACTCCCGTCCGCCGCACAGCCTCTACGAGTGTTTTCGTCATTTGATCGGGGTTGTCGATGACGATGCTTCCGAAACCGATGTAGATGGGTGTCGGTCCATTCGCGAGGAAATTTGCAAGCTCAGGTTCTGGCGTGTACTGGGGAGGTTCGCGGAAGAAAAAGCCACCCACGTCTGGGTCGCCTCTGTTAGTCTATCGATGTCCGGATGATGGGACCACCATGTCGACACCTACCAATGTATGCAGGCCAATCGGCTGGCTTTGGCACAAGTGCTGGCGACCAACAGTATGTGAACGGGATTTTCTGTACTTCCGCAAGAACCGGTCCTTCTGAGAAGGGAACTTCTTCAAGGTCGATCGTCTTTCGCCATTCGTTGATGACATCCCCCAGACTATGCTAGGTATTAGCCCGGGAACTGCGATCGGAAGTCCAAACTCTGCATCTTACCCTTGCCATGTCAGCCACTCGACAATACTGTAGGACACGAAGTTGGCCGTCATGGTATCAACGACGCCCTTGTCGCCAAACTTGAGGTTCGCAAGCGGGTGTGGGAACGCTCTGGTGCTGCTCCACGGCATCGTGAACATCAAATGCAGGGGCACGCTGAGCGCCTGCGCACAGTGGACATGCGCAAAGCTCGGTGGGTTCGCGATGATGGCGTCGGCGACGAACGGCCTCCCTGTCACTGTGTCTGGTTCGATACACGACCTCCAGCACCCGTCCAGCATCTCCTTGACCATCTTGCGCTTCTTCTGAATGTCGCCGCCCTTCAGGCTCTTCAAGCTGGGGATCAGGCCGGGGTTCTTGACCATGTAGGCCATCAGCTCGGAAGGGTCGCCGCCGATGGGGTAGAACTCGAGATTCGACTTGCGCACGAAGGAGTCGAAGACGTCATGTGTCGCGAGACGCACTCGGTGGCCGTAGGCCTGCAGCTCGTTCCCGAGGGCGATGAAGGGCTGGACATCTCCACGGCTGCCGACGACCTGGATGACGATGTTGAGCTTGACGGGAAAGTTCTTCTTGTCGGCGAATCGCGCTGCTGCTTCGATGTATTCTGGTGGCGGGCCTTGTGCTGCTGTCGCTGCGGCTATGGAGGGGTCTTTGAAGTCGGGGACGAATCGGGCAAGGGTTGTCGCGAGGCGGGAGTCGAGGTTCACGTCGATTCTGCCGTCGGCTGTCGTTGTTAGTTGCTCCAGACGGGGACGGGTTGGCCGTGTATCCTTACGATTCACGCTATTCCTGTTACTCTGCCTCACACTGTCGTTTACCGCTGTCTCGTAGGATGGGAGGTAGTCCTGGGGGACTGTATCCTCCTCCATCATCCGGAGTGTATCTCGTTTTGACATGTTGCTGTCGATGCTCGGCTGGATTTGTATATGGGCTTTTCAGGTGGAAAGCTTGGAGGTCGAGATGCTCTGGTAGCAGGTCCTCGATGCTGTCTGGTGGGATTTTAAAAAGGTGCTAGGCCAGAGTAAGGAAGAGAAAAGGTTAACGAAGGTGAAGTAGAGAACAGAGGGTCAATCGCGGCTGCGCAGACAAAAGTCAATTCCTGATACCAAAAGCTCGGTTGAAGGGGGGCCGAGACCTACACAAACGGCGGCGATTTGAAGGGTTTAATCAATCTTCACCTTACATCTCTTACATCATTCTAGAAAAATACCTACCATGCAACCCCCTCCATGTGTCCCAAGCCTCCGTCGGAGTCTTTAGGCCATTAACGCGTGCCTGACTCGGAGTGGGATGAACCTCGAACGGGAACATGCACGCACTAAAGGGGCTAGACTGTCGACATCCCTGGCGACTCAAGCCGCGCCACGAGTGCCGTGCCGAGAGAAAATCCACGGACTGGACACTGCTCCTTGATCTTCCTCGAGCCTTCTGCCTGGTAACCGCGGGTTTCGATCGAGGCAGCGCATCAGGACTCCCGGCGCCTCGATCGACCCACGATGCGCGTGTTGCCGGGGTGCGCCCGTCCGATGGAAGCACCTGTCAATGCTTAAATTTTTGAGCTGTGGGCACGCGTAGTAGAATAACCAGGGGCCAAGTGGCCGGTCATTGGCCCTTCTGACCCCCGATGAATGCGCGGAGCGTGGGACACCTCGCAACGGGTGACGAATACGCGGATAGAACCGTCGTAGATTCGCTCAGCTAAACTTAGCCTCCGGATTCCCCGCCGAGCGAGTAGCCCCTGAATAGAGCTGTCTTGGGTCTAGCCCAAGGCGTTTTCTGGACTTCACCGACAGTGACATCCTTGCCAGCTCATCGGAGCTATCTTCAAGAGCTTTCTGCTGGCCAATCGGCACGGCTTGGCTATACGCGTATGGAGTCGGCCGGACCGTGGAGACTCGGTGAGGCCAGGGGAGGCTCAGCCCTATCGCGACTCCGCGTACAATCTCAAAATCTGCAAAATGAATCCATAAATCTCCCGTATGCAAGGGGCATCCGTATCAATGGCTGTTTTGCATCACGACCAGCGCGTATGCAGACACTGACTCCCAACAAAGGGGCTGGACGCGGTGGGACGGAGGGATGTGGAAATACTTACATATATCTCTTGCTCTTTAGGCCATAAATGACTAGTGGTAGACGATCAGCAGACAGACGAGCAGACGCAACGCCAAAAACACATTCTTTTGTATTTTCCATCTTTAATAAATCCCACCTACCAATAGAGTACCTCTTGCAACCCCGCCAACACCGAGAAAGCCAGCCCTCAAGGGAATACGTCACGATCACTCGAAAAACATCTCTCAGACCGTCAAGATGGCCGACAACAGTACAACATCGGACGGCGCGTCGCAAGGGTTCACATTCTATCACTATGAACCTTCCATGGTGGCAGCGGTTGCCTTCGTTGCAGTGTTTGGGATTTCGGCACTTCTACACATCTGGCAACTAACTCGAGCCCGGACGTGGTATTTTATCCCCTTTGCAATAGGATGTTTGTGTAAGTATCCCAATTGCAGAAAGTTTGACCCAGCGAACCATGGGCTGACTGGCGTGCAACAGTCGAAGCAATCGGTTATGCCGGCCGAGCCATGTCCGCGAACGAGGCGCCCGACTACACCAAGAACCCTTACATCATCCAATCCATCCTGCTTCTTCTCGGTCCGGCCTTGTTTGCCGCGTCAATCTACATGATTCTCGGCCGACTCATCAACCTCCTGGATGCCGGTAACTACTCCTTGATCAGGCCCAAGTGGCTGACCAAGGTTTTTGTTCTCGGCGATGTCTTGTCCTTTTTTGCACAGAGTGGAGGTACGTCAACAGCACCATGCTCCCCTACCATTGACCCATGCAACCGGGTGCTAACCTTCCACAAGGCGGTGGCATGCTTGCAACCGCCAAGGACATTGATTCTGTCAAGTTAGGCGAGAACATCATCGTTGGCGGTCTCGGAATCCAGATCCTCTTCTTTGGGTTTTTCATGGTTGTGACCCTCATCTTCCACATGCGCCTGTCCCGAAACCCGACGCCGAAAACCTACTCCCTAGACACGCCTTGGAAGGGTCTTCTCTGGGTTCTGTACTGCACTAGTTTACTCATCATGGTTCGATCCATCTTCCGAGTCGCTGAGTACGTCGAGGGCAAGGAGGGAGAGCTCCAAGCAAAGGAGATGTACATCTACATCTTCGACGCACTGTTGATGGGCATCACGGCGCTCCTTTTCAACTGGTTCCACCCAAGCAGGGTCATCAACAACCGAGGGCCTGGCTTGAAGCCCGTTTCTAGTCAGGAGGTGCTATCTGAAGGATACTTGATGGAAAGCGGCCAGTACCAGCGGTCGCAGTATCAGCAGCCACTCAATCCTCAGGGCCAATACCCGCCAAGTCCGTACCAGGAGTACGACGGTGCTGCTGGCCAGGGGGACTTTCGTCGGTAAAGAAGCCGAGACAACAACGAAAAGGGACGAGCTGCCAACAGAGTTGGCAGCACCGCCAAGAGCTTCGAAAAGCGAGGAGAACTGGAGAGATTGGGCTTACGAGCCGACAAGTTGAGCGTTTTGTTCTGTTATTTTTGCTCTCCACGAGCGTTTCCTTTGTCGAAATAAAATTGGTTGGGTTATGGGTATTGTGAAGGGTGGGCAATGCTGGAATTTGGCATGGCATTTTGGTGAACTACGTGGGGATGAACGGCATAGACTACTGTAAGATACTAGTCAACGGGAAACAGTGACAAAATCCTATGAATATCGACGGCAGAACGGGCAGCCTGCAGGAGAAGCCGGGCTACGGGCAATGATTTAAATGCTGACTTGAGTTCCTGATATTCACGGGACCGCAGTGCTGGCAGCACCAACACCAGTCTCGACATTTCCGAATCTTAACAGTACTGAGAAAGTTTTCTAGCTCGCTCTAAACGGACACGAGCATGATTCCAAAGCCGCTTAGTCACCGCCAGACGGATAAGTCGAAAGGTCCGGCAGTTTGACTCAACGACGTTCTCAACCCTGCCCAGTGCACAAGGACATTCTGATCCTATTTGGAGAGACGCCACGCTCGAGTTAAAACACCGAAAGAGGTCATTGCGACCAGGGCGTATCGCAAAATGCGTCTTTTTGGGTTTGACACGATCGATCATGTTCAACCGACTAGGATCCTACATGCCCGCCACGACATTTACGGCTTCTCCCCACTTCGAGTGGGAAGACCAAAGCCAGGCTCCCCATGGGGTCGGAAAAATGATCCGCGCCAAGCTCATTCGTTGGAACAAATAGGTCTTGACTGGATTTGTCGAGGACTATCCCAAAGTTCCAGTTCATTTCTTCATGAATCATAGTGCGTCTGTAACAAGACGCGGCTATTTAAAACAGGATTTTGGGAAGGATTTTGCTTGTTCTTGCATTGTGATTTCGCTATCGTCCAGCGGCGTCTTTCAGATGGCACTAAGTTGACGGACTCGGAGTTTTTCTGTCGTAAGTCGAAACATAGGAGACACAAACATATTAAATGGCTGAGGTGCGCTGTTGCGTACATTTGGTCGTCAACAAACATTACTTGTTCTGGATCTTCAACCATGTCAAGCTTCAATCTTGGAAAAATCGGTCGGGATACTTACCAGTCACCCTCGCTCTTAACGATATTTACTTACATTGCTTTAATCTTGCTTTCCATCTTCGTTCGATGGCGGATTCGATATCACAAGTACACCAAGTTCTCTCTCGTAAACGATACAGGCTGGTTCGCACTTTCCAAATCGGCAGCAAAGGCTTCTTTTCTGCGTTCCGAACTTCAATTCTTGGACGATGGGCGCCGGGTTAGCGCACCCCTCTTTCTACTTTGTGAGTGATGCTGATGCGCTTATTAATCGTTAGGCAAGAACTTTAGAATCACTGCACACTTCGGCGATACAGTCCTTCTCAACCCCGATTATGTAGACGAGCTCAAATGTCACAAGGACTTGAGCTTCACCCGTTGGACTGCAAGGGTCGGTTTGGATGAAGTCCCGTTTTGCTTGGGTAGCTTAGGTGCTGAAAACGTGATACAGGCTTTTCTTTCTCACATCCCTGGGTTTGAACCGTTCGCGGAAGGCCAGGAAGACCGCCTGATGGCAGAAGTGGTGCAGGCCAAGTTGACGCAATCCCTAAGTACAATAGCCACCTTGGTATAGGTACCTAAGTAATCTCGATCACTGACCCCGGATCTGCCAGCTCATGTCATAGCACCGCTGTCAGAGGAGGCATCGTTGGTAATTGATGAGTTGTTCACGAACAATCCTGGTAAGCGCGGAGAGAGTAACGTGCATTTCGGTATTTAATACCAGATTACTGCAGAATGGCATGAGGTCGAAATCAAGAACTGCATCCTCCACATCATCGCCCGCCTTTCTTCTCGTATCTTTGTCGGCGAGGACCTCTGCCGCCATCCAGAATGGCTGGCAATCACCACTGGATATACAGTTGATGCGGTGGACGCCGTTACCGTACTCTCGCAGTACCCAACATTTCTACAGAGGCTAGTCCATTGGTTCCTCCCGTGTTGTCAGAAAGTCAGGTCCCATGTCACCAACGCCAGAAGACTCATCACCCCCGTCCTTCAGCGGAGACAAGATCGGCAGGCTGCAAACCGTGCTGCTGGGGGCGGTATGCCCACCAAATCCTCGCTCGACGCCATCGACTGGTTTGAGAACACGGCGAAGG
The DNA here is from genome assembly GCA_025962755.1 of Colletotrichum tropicicola. Taxonomy (NCBI): domain Eukaryota; kingdom Fungi; phylum Ascomycota; class Sordariomycetes; order Glomerellales; family Glomerellaceae; genus Colletotrichum; species Colletotrichum tropicicola. The sequence goes on from JAOWMA010000132.1 coordinate 100,339, forward strand.
GCCGCAAATACGACCCTGCAATCATCCAACTGATTATGGCTTTAGTTGCGATGCACACCACCACTGATATGACGCTCCAGACATTGTTGGATCTATGCATTCACACCGAGCTCATTGAACCGATACGGAGGGAGATTGTAACCGTTTTAGGGACGGAAGGATGGAAGAAGACGGCGCTATTCAATCTGAAGCTCATGGACAGCGTCATCAAAGAAAGCCAGCGTATGAAGCCGGTGTCTTCAGGTATGTGAGATTGTCGGTACGCCATGTATTCGATCCCAGGTCCTAATTGCCTCAACAAAATGACAGTTTCCATCCGTCGCGTTGCGACAAGCGATATCACCCTCTCTGACGGAATCCATCTACGCAAGAACCAAGCTATTGCTGTGCCTCTCTACCGAATGTGGGACTCCAACATCTACGACAATGCAGACAGGTTTGATGGCTATAGGTTTTTGCGTATGCGAGAGACACCTGGTTTGGAGAATGTCAGCCAGTTGGTGGCGACCAGGGCGGAGCATATGGGTTTCGGGCACGGAAACCACGCATGCCCTGGGCGTTTCTTCGCGGCAAGATTGCACTATGTCATATACTAATGAAGTATGATATGAAACTCGCGGACGGGTGCGAGCCAAAGCCTATTGATATCGGATTTGCACTCAACGCCGATTCGACAGCGAGATTTTTGGTTAGGAGACGGGTGGAAGAAATAGCCTTGTAGGGAAGAAGGGAAATTGATTCAAAATTTCAAGAACGTGAATGAGAATGAGCAGTCTTCTTACATTTAAGATGTACACGCACGGATTGGGTCTAGAGGACTCGGTCGTTCTCCGTGGAGTTGAGTAGACCAACCTCTGGCGCAGGGGCGGGATTATCTGGAAAGAGGACTTGGTGTCCTTCAGGTTGTCAGGTATCTAGCACACAAACCTGCATATAAATAAAAGTCTGCCGATGTATCTGGATATTTGTTCCGGGAGTATGTTCCGTTGTGAGTTGCATGCTCAGATTCAAGTAGAAACGTTGGTCACTGAAGCTTCATCCAGCTCCTGTCTCTTGCAGATAGTTCCTGGAGTATCAACCTTATGTAACTAAACAAGTGCAGAATCAATTGATATTTTGACTGCTACAGGTCAACTAAGTACAACATGCTTTATAGGAGGTTGCGCCGTCTCTATTAGACGATGGGAACGACCATTGAGTAGATCAAGCCAGAGGTTGTTACTAGATGATGATCAAAAGGAATCTATGTGCTCTGCCTTCAGCCAGGGCGCTGTTGTTCAAGCAGCAAAAACAATGAACTGTCTGCAGGGTTTCATACCCCGGTCTTGGGTAAGATCGCCCAAAACGTCCCAAGATCTTTTCTGTGAACCAAATCTACAATGTTTCCCCCTTCAGACACTTGAAAGAAGCTCTGTCTCTCCATCCTCTTCCTCATCATCGCTGAATGCACCGGCTTCATACGCACTCCAGTCGGCACAGTACATGGCATGCCCGACATATTTGTCAAACCGACACCATGTCCCCAGTCTGGCTTCACACTTTATCCCCCGACGCTCCAAGAGCAACATAAACCTACCACCAGGGAAGTTGTCTGATGGCCTGCCTCCGGATCCGTTGCCCACCGCAATACCATATAGATACACGTGTTTCAACACCGGAAATGCACCTCCTCCAGCCAAGATGTCTTCCAGCATTCGAACCAAAGCTTCGGCCCCAGCACCGTCTGAATCAAGTTTCAAAAAGTGCTCCATAGTCCCTCCATCAAGTTCGATCTCATCCGCACCAGGCTGTTGCTCTAGCACCAATGTTTCCAGAGTCTGGTGCGAGGCGAGAAGCAGCCGCCGCCAGTCCGCCAAGCATGCCCCTTCAGCACGTCGCGACCAGCCGTACTCCAAACAAGTATGGCCATAGTTTCTGCCTGTTGGCTGGCACAAGTGCAGATGCTTCAGCTTAGGCAGCGCCAGTGCATCCCCGTCATCGGGAAGAAAACCACTCAACGGCCGCGGGACGACAGCCTCTTCACCAAGACTGCCATAGTCTGAGTCTCCGTCGCTATCGTTTCCTAGCTTATCTCCGATCAAAGGTGGATATCTCATGTTGGATGTGTAACATAGGCTGCTAGATATGGGTCGGTCCATCATGCCGAGCTCTAGTCGTTCCAGTGAGGTGCCGGACTGGAGAACCCACTTCGCTACAGCACGCGGCATGTACCCGAAGAGTTTTGCGAAGCGAAGGTTTGAAAGAGACGAGGCTGGGAACGCTGGGGAGTGAAGTTCATCGCAACAACTATCATTGGCGTGCAGTTCCAATGTTTCCAGATTCTCGAAGCAAGGTAGCGGGAATCCTTCCGTTTGCTGTTGTCCCAGGCTGTCGTCACTGATGACAGCGCATAAATGCCTCACGTTGGCAGTAAGCTCTTTTAGTCTGCACGGCATCTGAGTGTGCATTCGGCGCAGAGTTTCATAGAGCTTTGAGGCATTCGTAGAGGCTTCGTTCGACCCTTTCTCGGTCAAATAGGATCGTTGGGAGGGAGGCCGAAAAGGTGCCGGTGTTTGCAGTTCCACACCGCACTCGTGGTAGCCCCCTTCATGCAGTTCGATATCTCTCCATACGAAAGGTTCTGACAGTGAGTGGATTCGCTTGTTCGTTTTGCTCAGGTGGACCAAGTCGGGTACGCAGAGATACTGTATGATGTTAATGAAAACCTCGTTGGGGAGAGACTCGAAAGTGGCGGTCGCATTAGTTGTCGACATTTTCGGCTTGATTGTGCTATAATAAGAGAATTTGAACACAACGCTGAACGGGACCGTTGGCTCATTTAAAGAGTTGAGGAGTACCAGGCACCGACCCAGAACTGCAAGGGTCCCAGCGTTCAGAACTGGACAAGTCACATATCTGTTGGTTGGACCCGACTGCTTCGCTCGGGGGGTACTTAGGTAGAACAGGACAGCCCGAAATTATCAACACCCCTTGTTATGTGGGGTTCTTCTGCTGGAAAGGGACTGGCCAAGTGCTCAGGAGCTATGGCCTGAGCCAGCTTACCCCTTTCCCATGCATAATCTGTAGCTCAGGACCTCCGACCGCCCCTGTTTTTACCATGTGTGGCCGTGATCATCATCAAGTTCTGAAATGAGTGAAGAGACTGCGACGTCTTTGACTTCAGACGACATTGACGGACGGCTCGATTGAGCTGACAATCAAACAATGGACAACCGTGTCATTAGATCAAGCGCAATACCCCAAAACAGTCCAGTCATCTCACTTCAACGAACCCCGGGACCACAGTGTGTCTCATGTCACCTGGAATCTGAACGACGTGCGATTTCTGCCATTCCTACCATCCATAAGAAAAGGATTCCACGTCTGGTACGATTACGCTGTCTAGTACAAGTTCAAAACGCATATTGCAATTATCATCTGTTTCGATCATTCGCTCCGAGGCTGACTCTGTCCCTGGCATCACATCAGTTGCCATACACCGGTCGGCCATCAATGCCATTACGTATGCATGTTCACACCGTAACTTCATATCATTCTCATCCTGTTTTCTACTTTTCACAATTTCCTCATCAAGATCTTTTTGTCAGGGTCAGGTTGGGTCTGGTCCATTCATGTTAGCCGATTAGTTGTCTGACGACAACGTTAGTCAAGGGGGACTGACCGTCGCACCGAAGTCCAGATTCTTGTATCTTTCAGTGCTTCCCTCCACCATCTTGATGTCATAGTTTGCCAAAGTTGTCGCCATAATCATCTTGATCTCGTTGACAGCAAAAAAGCGACCAGGGCATGCGTGCCGGCCGTACCCGAATGTCAAGCTAGTTGGTCCAACGCTCACAAATTGAGCATTGGCTACAACCTCAGCCTGCTTCGTGGCTGTCTCCTGTTCTCCCTTGGCTTGGCGCAGCTTATAGAAGCGAAGGGCGTCGAACTTGTCGTGGTCGGGGAAGTACTCGTCGTCATTGTTTATACCGATCGCGGGCAACTCGATGATGGAGCCAGCAGGTATGACTTGGCCATTCGAGAGCGTGAAGGTCTTCAGTACCTTACGTTGAAACGATGCTGTAGAGAATCTTGATTAATCGTGATACTTTCTGCTAACGATGTAACAACTTACTGGCACCAAGAGCGTAGAATCTCATAGTCTCCTTGAGGAAACTGTCAAGCTTCTTCATGTTTTGCATTGCTATGCTGGTGAAGACACCATTGCTCTCTGCTAGTGCAGCTTGAACGTCTTCGCGGAGCATAGGAATCAGCTCGGGCATGGCAGCCAGGGTGTAGAACCTTCATGGACAATGTTAGCTTTCTGCTAGCAATTGGAAACCTGTAACAAGATTTGAGGCATGTAACCTGGTTTACTTACGCATTAGTCGTAGTGACCGTAGTGGTATGAATGGCAGCAAAACTGATGCCAAGTTGATATCTGGCAAGCTCCTTGTCGTCCTTCTGGCCAAATCTGCTCTGAGCATCCATGATCCATTGCAGCATGTCGTACGGCTTTTGATAGTCTGGATCATTCGCCGCCTCTCGTCTGGCAGTAACAACCGGTCGAAGGAACTTGTCGGCAGCGTCGACGCGTTCGTGTACCTTCTTAACCTCCGCAAGCCGTGGTGCTTTGAGCTTCCGAAGCCACGGCGGGAGATCGGAGATCTTGCGAATGGCCTTCATCAAGTCAACAGTGTAGTTGATCGCTGCGTCGAGGTACTCCTCATCGCGGCATAGCTCTGGACCGATGAACACGCGGCCAGAGGCCATAGCGACGATTCGGAGGAGCTTATCCATGATCTTGACCTCAGCCCACTCAGAAGAGCGTGGTAGCTCCGTACGCAGGGCTTCGACGACCTCGTCTGCGATGATAGGATTCAGCCGCACTGTCATCTGTTAGTATTCGCTCGACAGGTTTGGGGTGTTGGTGTCGTAGGCGCACCCAGGGAAGGTGTCAGGCTAGTCTTGACAGTATGCGGCAGCAGGTCAATGTCTGTATCCACCTTGGTATACTTCGCATGCATAAACTATGGCCAGTTGTCAGTTCGTAGATGCACGGAGCGACCAAACCGTTCCTGGGCCACAAGTCAAACGTACCTCCTCAATAGCTCTGTTAAAGCTCAGAACATCATCCGGCAGTCTTTTGAGCTCGTTCATGAATTTCGGCGCGACAACAATGTTCGGAGACGCTGTGTCAAGGTGAGAACTGGACGACACACGAAACCGACACCGTGATTTGCCTACCTCTCGTCGTGGTAATTCTCCAAGCTCTCTCCTTAAACTGGAAGAAAAGCATAATTATCAGCGTTCGCCTAGTCTGGCAAGCTGTCAAAACGTACCTTCTTGTACCCCTGGAGATACAAATCCTTGGCTCCTCCACCTAGAAACTTCTTCCTCCTGCTCTCTGGTCCTCCGAATTCGGTTCCGATCATGGGAAGATCTGACCAAGGATCACTTTTGAGTATATTTTGAAGCAGTAGAGCGACGACACAAGCGAAAACGGCTGTAGCCGCGAGAGGCCATCGACCGGCCATCTCCTCGAAAATAGAGCTGTCCACCGCAACTCGTGCGGTGGTGTTCATATTGGGAAGCATCGACATCGACATACTGAGTGATTGACTGGACGGTGATGGTGTGCTCGAACAGACGAACGAAACTGACACGAGCTTTGGGAGCTAACGGTTATAATATAGTCTGCTTTCTGTGGCATCCACCCTCCATCCCCGGCAGTGGATGCAGCATGCTGGCAACCATCAGCCCAGCATGCCAGTGTGCCTGGCCACCCTGTTCGCATGGAGGTCCCCCACCATGACGAATACCTCTGCCACACGCCGAAGGGAAGCTCGAACGAGTACGAGTATGGCCAGCAGCCGGTGGGTTGCGAAACTCTCCCGCGGAACACGAAACCGGGTGGAACCGCCTCAACTACCGGGAGGAGGGTTGCTTTCGATTACCCTGTGCCGATCGACGGGACGAAAGGCAGGGTGATCTGACTGGAGTGCATTAGCGCTACGGAGTAAACTATTGGAGGAGACAAAACGCGGGGAGCCGGGAACGGGAGGTGGACGGACTTGAGTAAAACTCCGAGCCATATTGATGGAGTGGCTGTCGTCTGGAAGCGACATACGACGCGGTCGGTTTCGTATTCGCGAGTCTGATCGCCAGAACGTGGCCACAAAATGCAGGCCGCGACGTCGCTAAGCAATAAGAACCCAACTATGTGCCTTAAAGACAAGCAAGAAGCTACGTTGCAGAGGTGTTTGCGTATACGACCTCTGCATGCAATGCAAAGCAAGAAGCCGCCTGGTGAAGCTTCATTGCGAGAAACCTCGGGCTCTCGCTTTCACGTTCTCGCCCGGAGCCAAGGCTTCCCTTTCTCTCATGCGGCAAGCGTCTGTAATGTTTCAATCCTTCTATTCATGGTATCGCTGACTCTTCCACACGAGGTCCAAGCGGCAAATGATTGGACGAAGCGGAGAAACATTAAATGAGAAGGCGTAACGCGCAATAGGGGGGAAACAGCTCCTTTCAAATCCCCAAGAGATTCGCCCTCTCAGTCGGGCCAGCAATACGTCGGACGAGCTCCAAATCCCGCAAGCTGACATCTCCTACCGACAGGCTCATCTCGAGACTTTCCGCCCTCTTATGAGCCGTACACCTTCAGAAATCCGGTGATCTCGCCTTCAAAAAGCGGTTCGCCGGTAGCAGGGTCCGCGCTGTTGGCACCCAAAACTCTCGCCTCCCAGTAAGTCCCTTGCTCGGCATCAGTTTCCTTCTTGAAGCCCCACGTGGTATACCCTTCGGAACCCAAAAAGATGCCGCTCTGCTTTGTGCCATTGAGCGAGTACGGTTGGATGGCAGTACCGTTGACCTTGTGCATCATGAAGGCATTGTATGGAATGTCTGCGGCGACGAGATTTTCCCAGGTGTAACCCGAGACGCCAGTCGGCACCCAACCTTGAATTCCCTCCCCGTTGATGCAGCGGAGGGGATTCTGCGCCACGCCAGCTTTGTCGAGCACAGCCATCTGATAAAATATTGGGGTAAGTGATTTGATCTGATGTCTCCCCGATCGGGGTGGCGGCTTCCGGGGCTCGGCACTTACGTATCCCCATCGGATCCCAGTCGACCCGCGTGAGAAGATGGCTGTGAGGCCGTGGCCGGTAATATAGTCCCCTGTGTCTTGTGCCTGTATGGACCATGGCCCGGCTTGCTCGGTCGCGGTGTCGTAAGCCGGATACACGGAGCAGTCGCCGGAAATCAGCTCGGCGGTGACATTCGGGGCCGCAGCCGTGAAGCCCGCCAGCCAGATGGCGGCAGTGGCAGCGATGAACTTGGAGAAAATCAACAATTTGACGTGGACTAAGTACACCTATCCGAAGCGAGTGGATGGAGGGCTGTTGATGACTACTTTCAGCAAAGGTGATGGCCGAAGTGTATAGCCACCGCATGTCTGATGGGATTTATAGCATTTGTGCCCCTGAATCTGGTTTAGGCAGAAGACTCCTTTCTGAGCGTTATCGTCACCGTAGTGTCGTATTCAGGAACGAAGGATCTTGGGCCGGCGAAAACATGGCGCCAGGCACGCCACGGCGCGATCCTGCCTATCATTGTGGCCTCTTAGATCAAGGGGAGTCGAAAGGGACCGAGGCCACTACGCCGAAGTTGCGTCCGCAAAAGCTAGAGATTCTGGCAAATGATCGACGCTAAGTGCCGTTATCCGAGTCGATCGTGCACCAGTAAGCAATAAAAGAAGAAGGAAAAAAAAGAAAAGAGCATTTCTGCCACCGATGATGTCAAGGAAATGCGAACAGATCTTATCAGGCATCCAAGCAAGGATTCCGAGTTCAATAAACTACTGGAGAAGGCAGTCATCCCAGCCTGGCCAATCAAGCAACCAAACGATCCCTTTTTACAGAAGCCGGTCGCATCCAAATTGAGCAGTCCGTGGCGACGGAGGCAACGAGAAATGGGGGTATCGAACCCTGAAATGAATCCAACAGGATGGACCAAAGGTTGTGCAGGAAAAGTCTCAACCGTCAACTCATCCAAAATGGCCGAAAGGGGGGGCTGTTGGAAAGTTTCCTTGGGAAGAAAACTCTCTTTCGCCGAATGGACATGAAGTCTGGGGTAAATGCTGGCAATGACTGGCTTGAAGCACACCCGAGCCTATCGGGTAGTCTCCAATGTGAGGAGAACGGAGTCAGATGTCGCTCAATCATGGCAGCTGGGTGACTTTACCCGAGGGCTTCGGCTGACACCCCCATCAAGCAGTAGAAATGAGGTTCTTATGGTCGTTGAACACAGCAGCCGCACGCGTTTAGCTTCTAGAATCCCGCCCTTCTCGGCTTTGGCAGTTGCTGTCACATTCCCGAAAGCGACTCCCAACAGAATTGTACCCCAAATGAGACCTTTGGTAGCTAACTTATAATGCGTAGCAGTCCAGGTTAAAACTCCAGTCCTTGTCGTTTTCGTGTTGGGTTGCTGGAGGCTTGAAGATCATATCCACACATGTTAACCTTCTTTCAACGACGCCATTTGGTTCCAGGTGGACTCATAAGGCGCAGGTCAAGGGAATCAGAAGTTTTCCGGTTTCCATAGGCTACTTATTATTTTGGTACACCCGGTAGGTTATTGGTGGGATGACGATGGCTGCATGGGGATTCTTACCGGCTAAGAAGCTGCATCAACTGCTAGTATTAAATTGGATACTTGTTGGTGTTGTTACAAATGGCAATCGGCGACGGATGTTTTGGGGGCAATCGAAAAGCAGCGCCAACTACTGCTAATCACCTTGGTTGACTACGTCTCGATTGGGAGGCATGAGTTTTCCAATATGTGATGCACACTCGACCCGATTTCGTTGCATTGGGGTGTTATTGAAGAAATCTTTGGTTGCCAAGGAACGTAAACAAACATTCAGAGACCCAGTGGCGTGACAACAACCGTGAGTCTCCTCATAAGACAATCCCGAAATGGTAGGTCGTTGTTGCAACGACTCGTCTTATCGATTTTATTAGAGGAGGGGTTTACCTAACTCTGCAATTGGAGTACGGCCGGCGGATTCCGCTTATCACCGGGAGAACAACCCCTCATCTAGGAATTCCCCTCTTATCCTTATCATCGTCGCATTATCGTCGCAATCAACGACGATGAAATAATCTTCTGATTTCAATTCTGGTAGAGAATCAAGGACAAAACTGAAAAGTCTCACGCGTTACAATCCCCGAAATCAACGAGCTGCCCAAAATGTCCTTCAAGTCAGAGGCTATCGTTGCGAGAGGCCCCATTTCCGAAGGGAAGTGGGCCATTGAACCAGTGACTCTCCGCGATCTGCGTGAAGACGAGGTTCTTGTTGAAATCGTTGCCTCGGGTATCTGTCACACAGACCTGCATTGTGGCAACACGCCCGCCGATGCAGGCGTCCCTGGGGTGTACTATCCACGCGTCCTCGGGCATGAAGGCAAGTAATTCCGACTGCACGTCGATAGATTCACTAGGACTCTTCTCTAAGATTCCGTTGTTTAGGCTCTGGATATGTGGTTCAAGTCGGCAGCGCAGTCACCCACGTCAAGCCTGGTGACCCTGTGCTTCTCTCGTTCTCTTACTGCGGGACATGCCACGTCTGTAAAACCGGGCCGCCGTCCCATTGCACGAACTTCTTCGAAATCAACTTCATGGGCGAGCCTATTTTCTCCGACGGAATTGGCGGCCGTTTCTTCGGGCAGTCTAGTCTTGCGCGCCACTCGGTCGTAAGCGACAAGTCAGTTGTTAACGTCGCCGGCCTTGGCCTCACCAGAGATGACCTGAGAGTCCTCGCGCCACTGGGTTGCGGATTGCAAACCGGCAGTGGAACCGTAGTCAATGTTGCCCAGGCTGGCCCAGATGACTGCATTACGATTGCTGGCATGGGCGGCGTCGGCCTGGCAGCTGTTATTGCGGCAAAGAATCAGGGTTGTAAGGCCATCATCGGAATTGACCGGCTTGAGTCTCGCCTCGAGCTTGCCAAGTCGCTTGGTGCAACCCATGTGATCAACACCACCGGCCTCGATATGAAGGAGGTGACGGAGAAGATCAAGGAGGCAGCGGAGGGGCTCGGCTCAACAATCAGTATTGACACGAGTGCGCACCCGCCACTGCTCGCTGCGCAACTCGACGGGACGAGGTACATGGGAAAGGTGATCCAGGTCGGTACTGGAATGCCGGAAGCAAATATCTCGATTCACATGCAGAGCTTCATGGTCAGTGGCAAGCAGTATTTTGGCGCTGTACAAGGTCATTCCAGAACAAGGGATTACGTACCCAAGATGGTTCAGTGGTGGAGAGATGGCATCTTCCCCGTCGAGAAGCTCGTCAAGGTCTTCGAGTACCCGGACTTTGAGAAGGCTGTTGAGGCGATGAAGAACGGCGACGTTGTAAAGCCCATCATTGCGTGGTCATAAAGATAATACCAACTGATGGCTTAAGCACTTTCCCTCAGTTTCTTTTTTGTTAGTTCCGTTACCCTGTCTGTTCCCGCGTCGCTGTGAAGGTACGATGTTCGGCTGTGAAAAAGCATCAAGGCGGCCAAGGTGCATGCAAGTCGGGCTCAGGGGGTGTGAGCCAACTGTCACTTTCTTTTTTACGTCTGTGAGCTGGCAGACATGGTCCCACTTATGAGCTTTTGTGAGAATGCGACTGTGAATTATGTCTGTGATGGTGAGTTTTGGATGCACCTTGGAGATCGTTGGATCAATCGGCCTCCGTTGGAGCAGAGTTCCTCCATCCCGACGTCTTGACATCCGCTCCAGAACACTCGACAGAAAACGGTCCGCAGTGGAGTTTTGCGGACTTTACTGAAGTTGGCGGAGAATTAGTTCACCTATGAGTAAGGCAGCACAAATGTCCTGTTTCCCAGCGGATGTTCCCTCCGCCAAGGATCTGCAGTCGGGGCGCCGCGGATGCCGATGACGAGATCAAAAGCCACGGGATAGTCCTTAAAGTTGATAATCTCGGCAGCCTAAGCTCCAACTCTGGCAAAAGACTTCATGCCCTTTTTCTTGAATCACCAAATCGTTGACCGACAATAGTCTTCCAGCAACAGTTAGCTGAAACATGGCCGTCAAAGCAGCCTTCATCGGGGCCACAGGAGCGACACTGAGCCATGTCTTGGCTTGGACGTTGTTGACTGGACGCAAAGCCGCAGCACGTGAGTTCGTTCTGTAAAGTCGAATGTTTTGGCTTTCCTCTAACCAGTTGTAGTTGTGCGAGATTCTGCGAAACTAAGAAAACTGCTTGTATCTTACGATGTCCCCGAGTCCCTGATCGACGCCAACCTCGCCATTGTAGAAGGAACCTCATCCCGTTCCGTTTCTGCATGCGTTGAACTTCTACGCCACGACCCCGAAATCATCTTTAGTGGCATCACGTCTTTACCGAAATACCAGCTCAATCCTTTCAAACCTGTCTCTATGCAAGACCCCACGATCATAGGTGACACTGCGTCAGCAACCATCGAAGCGCTCCGTCAGCTCAACGCAGAAGGGGCGCTCGTCAATAAGCCAATATTTGCTCCCATTTCTTCAACCGGACAGGGGCTCAAGCGGGATCAACCGATAGTAATGATCCCGCTTTACTGGTGGCTTCTTCGCGTCGCGCAAGCGGATACAACAACCATGGAAAAGGTGATCAAGCAAGCCGTAGATGAGAATCACTCACCACTTGGTGGGTATGTCATGGTTCGACCTCCCCTTTTGACGGACGGACCGAAGCAGGGGATGGAAAGTCTGAGAGTGGGATGGACGATCGAAGATCAGGGCGTTGCCGAAGCTCACGGGCTTGAGTCTGGTGTGACTGTGGGGTATACAATCAGCAGGTTAGATCTGGGGAACTGGATGTTTGAGGAGCTCGTAAAAGGGGATATCAAGGCTTGGAACGGGAAATGTGTAACTCTGACTTACTAAATCTTTCAACCGATGAACCTGAATCCCAGTTTTGGTTATGACTTATCTGACTATCTCAGCCCTGTTTCACATCACATTTGATTATTCATGATCATCGTTATCTTTCAAGTTCGAATGTTGACATTCCAAGGCCAGGCATAATGATATGAAAGCCTCGGGGAAAGGTGACTTAGTTAACGCCAAGCAGTTGCACGTCATTACCTTGGGGGCACCGTAAATGATCCATATTCTCATTGAGACTTCCATCTGGGTCCAAGTTGTATATGCGAAAGACCTGCAAGAGAATCGAAACGTAAAGTTCGGAATGAGTCGAATGAATAAAACTAGGTCCATCAACTTGCTGTCAAGCTCCTCTGGCTTAGCATGTGTACCCACTCAAATGCTCTCGAGGACTAGAGCTTCGATCCTTCAGACCTCAATTCGACTTCAATCACACCCTCAACCGCCGAAGGTAGTCTCCAGATCTTGACAATCTTCAAACCAGCAGACGCAATCAGAACCTCCCATTCCTGTTCAGTGCGCTCCTGAGCAGCTCCGAAAACCATCATGGCGATGTCGAACCCGGCGGCGTGGGGGTGGACCGGTTTGTCGTCACTCATGATGTGATCGTGGATCAGTATCCTGCTGTATCCGGGTTTCATTGCCCCCTTTTGCATCTCTAGGATCTTGCGCGCTTGTTTGTCAGGCCAGTCGTGGAGAACATGGTGCATGTAATATGCCCGGGCGTCTGTGCAAGATTTAGTCTTTGAAACTCATGGCTTTGTTATGTGGAGTCTTACACTTAATTGGCTGAGGAGTAAAGAAATTGTAGGCCACTTTGTTGATGCCCTGCACACAAGAACCTTTCTCGTCTGCAATGACTGAGGGAAGATCCTCGAGATACAACCTCGAGCCATTCCCTCGATGCTTTTCGTGGAAGACTTGTACATCCTGCCCAATATTTCCTTCAACATCCACAAGAAGTGGCAGGTTGGGATCGGACCGCAAAAGATTGTGACTCGGGTATATCGATGTCCACCTGGTTTGGCTTGACGTAGATGTCTTTTGGACAATGTTGAAGATTCTCCACTGGTCCGGATTTGCTTCGAGGTACTTGAAAAGGCCGCCCTTCCAGTTGAAGGCTGAGTCGAAAACCGTTCGTCTGTTGCTACGTGGGTTCTGATAACCCGTGTTTTCGAGAAATGTTGGCATATGGGCGCACATCCGGATTATGTACTCATGGCTTGGAAAGTCAGTGCTTTCTTTGTATTCTATTTTTCACGGTGAGGGAAACTTACTAGAACTGGACGATTGCGCTGTAGTCTGAGTCTGCAATCTGAGTGCAGAACTTGGTGGGGGCGACCTTCCCATCGGAGGTTATTGCAACCAAGTGATTCGCTGCTAAGAGCCGGAAAAGGCGGCCTTTTTCTCTCAGATAAGCCATTAAAGTCGTACAGACCACTTACAAAGCAGTGTCAGATTGAGCGTGTGATCTGTGAGCCCTGTAAGCTCAGCAACATTCACCGGCTGGTTTCCATTCTCGCGCCATTTCTGAAAGAGACCCAGGTTGTTCAAAGTTTTTATGGAGGCTGTTGCGGCAGGCTGTTTCTCACAGGTCAGTCCGGCCACATGTTTCCAAGCACTTCATTGAATGCAAAGAAGGAGAAACCTACTTGGCTCAAGAACAGGCGCATTAATGTCTCCCAGGGCGACTCAACTTTGGCAGTTAGATCATACAACTTGAGGAGAAGTTTTGATTGGTCGTCTTTGCTCATGTTATGTAGAGACGCAACCATGGTGTCGGCTGAATACATAAACCCCTCAATTGGGTTTGCATTGTTTTCAATTGATGACATTTCGGCTGTTATGCCCCGTTGGACTATTTTCACTCGCTTTGAAAGCACTTTGCAATCTGGTAGTCAAGTGATTCAGACAAAGCACCCAGCAGGAAAGAAATGTGACACAGCTGATTTGAGGTGGCTTTACTCGGAAAGAAGGAAAGTAGAAGTGAGGATTAACTAAGGCGCGCCTCGGTCTGTCTTAAGAGCCTGAAGACAGTTGTACAGCATTTCTGGCTGGGGTACACATGTGTGACTCGGAAAGACCACAAAGGGGGCATGTCGGACAGTCAATTAGTGCGACACCGAGAAATTAGCCCGCCTTGAACAAGAAAGTTAGACTTTCCAAACGTTGGACTCTGTGGCCGACTCTCAAGGCCTTAAATGTCCGTTTAGTCCCATTCCCATTGGTCAAAGGTCAAGATGGTGTGTCTCCAACGTCCTCTCAAAATTACTAATAGATTGTAGGGCACACTTTGTCTATTAAGTTTATATAATGGTCGTAGCGGAGGCCAATGAAATGATCGGGCAATTGTTTTCGAACAGGTCTAGTGCGGGCGGAGTAACTTTGAACATTTGTCTCCGGCGTGAGCTCCGGGCCGCTCCATCGGGACTTTTGAGGTGGGGCCTGACGGAGACGGAGTTTAGCAGAGAAAGCCGGGAAGAAGAGTGGCTGCGGGGTTATTTCAAAACGAGACATTGTCAACAGGAATTTCCCTTCGAAACCAAGTACAAGTCGATGAACCATCAGAAAAGTTCATGCCTTCCAATCTGCGTCAATGGATAACGAAGCTCAATGCACTGTGACTGAAAACCAGAACCCCTCGATGACGGCATATGGATTCGGGCATTGGGTCGATGCCATGCCTCGGTGGATCTCAGCAGGAGAGTGGGACGGGTCTCGGAATACGCGTGTAAGGCCAAAGTTGAATCACTCCGGATCTAAGCCACAATGCACAAGGCCAACAAGAACATATCCCTGATTCGGCTTCAAGTGAGGTTACGGTAGGAATATTAATGCCCGTGTGGCGCATTTTACTCTCGCACGTACACAGCGCGTATCTGCCCAACCCTCTTTTCCGAGCACCTCGCGTGGGAAACTTTCGTTCCGCGGATAACATCGCAAATGTCAAAACAGCCACGCGATCTGCTTGCTGGTCGTCGGTCCCACAGAAAGTCGAGGAACGGTTGCAGCTGGTGCAAGAAACGCCACATCAAATGCGACGAAACCCACCCGGAATGCCAAAACTGCATCATGAGCGAGCGAGTCTGCTCGTTCCTGAAGTCCGACACGGATCATGGGTCCTCCTCCTCGACATCTAGAGCATCCCACGGCGCCCCGACTCCCAGCGACAGTGCCGGGCTTCCCGTGATCATCCCAAAACCAACGCTGGGCGGTCAACACTGCACCCTCCCATCTTTTACAGCTGCCCACATGGCGCTTCTTCACTATGCCGAGTCTCACATGTCAGAGTTCATGGTTCTGGAGGGGAAAGTACGACTAGTGGTTGATATAGCCATCGAACACGCTGTCACGGCGCCATATCTTCTGGACCAGCTCCTCGCCCTAGCTGCCCTTCATCTCTCCACTCGAGGCGAAGCGCAAGCATCTTCCTTCAGCCACCAGGCCACCGAAATGCAGACCCGAGCTTTGGGGCTCTTCACCGAGGCGAAAGAGCACTTGTCGGAAACCACACACATGCCGACTTTCGTCTTCGCCTCACTGCTAGGCATACATGTGCTCTACGAAACACTCCAGAAAGACTACGGAACCCTGGCAGATTTTGTTGAAAGCTTCGTCAGCTACTCGCGTCTTCATCGCGGGGTTCGCGCAGTCACCGCCATGTACTGGCCAAGGATTGTACAGTCGCAATTGAAGCCTCTACTGGGAGTTGTGGTCCTAGCTGAACAAGTAGAGTCGAATACGCCAGGAACGGAGACGAGGCAGCTCAAGGATTTTCTCAGGACCTCAGTGACGGCGTCAGCATCCACGGAAGCCTGCGAGAAAGCCCTCGACGGGGTTCAGTGGGTGCTCGACATCGCGGAACAGGAACCACTGAGATTCGACATTGGCGTTCACGCCGCCATGGCATGGCCGTTGTACGTTCCGGACGGTTACATCGAAGCTCTCCACCAACATCAACCAGAAGCTCTCGTTGTCCTGGCCTTCTACGCGGCTACATTGCACAGATATCGACAGTATTGGGCGTTCGGTAGCTCAGGTTCCTCCATTGTCCACCTGGTAGCCAATAGTGTTGGATCCTTCTGGCAGAGCGCTTTGGTTTGGCCCATGCAGGTTTTAATAGAAAGCTGAACTGTTTCCCGCCATTTCCTTCCTACTTTGTCTTCTCAGTACCTCTTTCGATGTTCGAATCCGTTTCTTCCGGTTTGATTCATGTGTTGTATTGAGCGAAAATGATTGTTGGTATCTGGAAAGATGAGTCCTTACCTTTACGAGTCGTTGCTCACATCCGACTCCGCGGACCCCCAAGTTCTTTCTAACGCGCACGACGCCCATATATTTGGCCGCACCCAGGCTGCACAACAACGACAACTTCCATGTAGATTTGTAGTTTTCCCGGGTGCGAACGAAGCATGTTTTCAAAAGAAAATCAGACCATTCATTAAAATCAGAAAAATTTCAAGTTCCAACAGCACAGAGATGCTCGCCTAATGTAAAAGTCCCCGTGCTCGTACGGAGGATCAGACGACGGGAGAGATCAGATGCCCGCTGGGAGCGCACCTGGAGAGCATTTGCACAATCCACCACACTTTTGGCTCAACTGACCCCTTGGGCATTGTTATCGTATAATTTAATTCTGCTTCAGGCCATTTAAATGGCAGGATAGAAAGCAGCAGGCTGCGTCATGGTAGTACCGGAAAATGGAGTTAATTGCTTGAATTTCAGACAACTCGGCGTTGCCCGCTTTGTCAATGCCACATGTACCCAGCCCAGGCGTGCTATATGACGGACTTCGATAGAAGCTGGTCGAAGATCTTGCAGAGTCTCCTTAACTTGGCTCATCCGGGCCCTGCCTCCAGATCTGGGCACTCCAGGGCCTGTTACGTGACCTCGCCCAGCCGCCATATGGGCGGGAGAACCGCTTACGGCGGTTGGGTCCCGAATTATTCTTCGATATTGATAGTCGAGATGTGTATCAGCTTATAAGATCTGAAAATCTAAATTCTGGGGCGGGGAGGGATCTCACATGTGGTGGCGGTGATGTGCCACTCGAGGCGTCGCAACCTGCGAGAGTTCTTGGCATCTGCAGTCTGACACACCACAGCGAAACTCGAGTGGACGCACGTTTGACATCCATTCGCTGGTCTTCTAGCGGTCAAGCGGCGGGGCGAACTAGTCAGCCTGCGTGGCTGGATTGCTCGCGTCCGACAGCCTCAAATCTGTCAGTTTAGACTTCTCCCCCACCCGGCAGAGCTTTCTCTTTTCAACTTCACCAACTTAAGCCCATCGCGGCCTCAGATCGCTTCCAGTTCGGATTGTAGCTAACATGGAAGTAGTGGGTGCCGTTGCCAGCTTCATTGCCATCGGTCAGGCTTTAGCGGCTGGCAGACACATCTTTAATGTTCTCAGATCCATACCAGAAGTCTCCAAAGAGTTCGAAGCCTTGGACAGTGAGGTATTTGAGACTTGACTTTCTTCACACATGTGGATGGGATGTAGCAAAAGGTTGACACATGCGTTCAGATAGCCACACTATTAGCCATTATCGAAGAAGCAAAATTGATTGGAGAGGTAATCGATAAAGCCAACGTCAACGCTCCATTCTTGCAGTCAACCCTCTCTCAACTTGAAGACATTGCAAATGGTCTATGGGAGATTCAAATGCAATGCACACAGGCAGCGCGAGATGGACAAAACAGAAGACCGAAGAAGGCCAAGTGGATTCTTTTGCAGACGCAGATCGCAAAACTCCAGACCAAAGCTGTTGATGCGAAATCGAATATCCAGACCGCTCTCCATGTCATGACGTGGAGGATGATTCAGTACGCCACCGTCAAATTTATCAGAATTCCTTTCTTCGTTCTCTATCATTGGTTTGACTCTAATCGACCAAATAGATCAAATACCGGCGCTCTTCTGCGTATTGAGCGATTGGGTGCTTGTGTCGCGGAACAAATCAAGACGCACCAACATGACAAAGCTCCAACCACACATTCCACTCTACGGAGCATTAAGAAAAATATCTCGGACGACAGGGGCGATGCTCATCTCCTGGAAGATGCAAATTCATGCCAGGCTGAAGATCCTCCGAGTCATGTAGATGGGGGCCTGATTGAACATAGTATTACACGGACGGCTAGTGACATAGCCAGGGACGAAGCACTCGCGTTCAACCCGGTAGCAGCAGTTGAGCTCTGTGATTGCGAATGCCATCAAGCAATTTCCAGACCTCACTACGTGGGACAATATGCAAGACCGTGGCTTGGATCTTTCTCAGTTACCAGTACTGGTCTCGGGAAATGCACTTGCATCGGCAAAGATTGTCAGATCTCGCGAGTTATAACCGGGACCTTCTATTTCTCTTTTCCAGGCTGGTTGTGCTACAGGGTCATTTCACTTCAGACTTCAATTAGCAGTTCAGCAGGTATAGCCATTACCCTGCGGCCATTGAGATGGGTTTCAGCATCTATGATGGCCAATCGCCTGCGGCCGAGTTCTCGGATCACGGGGAATTTCCAAATCATCTGGGAAACCCTCGGGCCATTTTATCCTGACGATGTCTGCGACAGCCCTGCGCATGAGACTATCTTGGAGGTAGGTATAGAGGTTACAACTCTCAAGGCCGGCATCAAGCAGTTGGATGGCGACAAGACTGATATCTAGACAGTGGCTGCTATCCATGGAGACATACGATGCTCTGGCTTTCTTCATGGCCATGTGGAAGAAACCGCTGCAGAAGAAGGGATCCTCGAGGTATGAGATTATCGCCGATTCGAACTCTTGCACAGGAAGCTGAACTCGTATAGGTCGACACTACTTCTGGCACGTCGACGACTAGTTAGAGGCGACAAGCTGGAAGACTGGCAGGCGCACTTGGTCAAATCCATCGCTTGTCTGAACGAAGATGAAACCGAAGGGTGTCCCACCGCACTACATGAGGCGATTGCCCGAGGCGACCGCCGAGGGTTACGCATGGCTCTCGAGGAGGATGTGTCTCTCATTAATCACGTCGACGATCTAGGGTATACTCCGGCGATGCTGGCCATTGAAATGAATGATGATGTTGCTCTCAAGGAGCTCATCCACCGCGGAGCCAACATTTCGCGACAAGACTTCAGAGGCAGGACAGCCCTCATGCAGGCATCAGATCTCGGCAATGCAGAGGCGGTAGTGGCCTTGTTGAATGCTCCTTCAGCCTGCAGGGTCGACGATGTAGACAACTGGGGTTTGACGGCGTTGCATCTTGGTGCTAGGTCTTCTGCTCCCAGATCAACGGAGATCATCGACGTTTTGCTTGATGCTGGCGCGTCGGTTTCCACCATAAGCAAATATGGGTGTACAGCTTTATTCATGCTCTGCGAGTCATACACGTCAAAAAGCAGGATCCAAAAGAAGCTCCAATCACTAATGAGAAAAGGAGCGACCATGCAACTTCCAGACAGGAGGAAGCATCTTCTGCTTCATGCGATGGGATATAACAACTTGGCGGCTTTGGAATGTTTTGTTGAGGCGGGGTGTCAGTTCGACGATCATGAAAGTCGCCCCACTACTCATCTTCATTGGATCGCGTTCTTCGCCCCCGGGGCGGCAATGAGGACCCTCAAGAAACTGGTTGTTGACGGGTTTGACGTGCGCCAAATGAACCTCCAGGGTGTTACACCGTGGGATGCCTTCGTATGGTGCTTACATGCTTCCGACAAGACACTTCAAATGGTCAGAAGATTAGGCCAGATGGAAATCGATGCCTTCGTCGACTTTTACGTCAGCCTTCGGGAGAGGAATCTGAGCAGCGACATTGCCGTCCTCGAGAGCGTGCTTCCAGCACTGATTGCCAAGGATCAAAAGAAGGCTCGTGGAATATTGACTCCGTTGATCGCAAGAGCTGGGCGATGGAATATATGCCAACAGTTGGAAACCTATCGAACTGTCGATCTGCAAATCCGCCAAGAAATGTGGGACGCCGCTGTCGAGTCGGTGCAAGATAACATCGAACTCATGAGGGAAGACATGCAGACGTCGCCTTGGAATTACACGGCCATGTGCTGTAGATATCGATCCTGTCCCATCAGCCAAGCGAAGCCGCTGGTTGACGAGAATGACGAGAATGACAGCAAAGATGGCAAGGCTGGTGGAGATTCAAGCGGATGGGACACGGTAACAAGCGGAGAGGATGATATCAAAGACAACTGAGCGGCCTTCATGGTTCTCACAAGTAGATGCTAGTCGTCTGTCGCCCCTGAAGCGGTGTGTCGCAAGCAAGTGTTCATCCGTGTCCAAGTTAACAAAACAGAGCCGTTTGCAACTGTTTTGTTGCCAGGCCACGGGCCTCTCAGCCGTGGACGAACTGCGGGTTGGTAATCTAAAGTAAGGGGTCTCGCTCTTGGCACCAGTGGGCTTGATGAACCGTCAGGGTTGAGATCTACATGCATAACTGCAACCCGCGATGCCACCATATTCTTCCATCTTGGCCGCACTGCCGTAACTCTACTCAACTTCCCGACGCATGTGAGAATGACATTTGCATGTACGAGTACAGTCCGTTGCATCGGCAGCTTCCAAAACACCGAAATTAGCCTTTTTAGGTGGGGGCGGAATACTTACTTATACTAAAATATAAAATTTTATAAGTAGTAGACGATTTTTGTATTCTACTTTATTTTGTTACTATACTATTAAAAATACTTATATATTATTAAAAACTTTATTACTATAGTTAAATAATTAAAACTATTTAGAGGCTTTATTTTAGTTAGTTTATAGTTATAGTATTAAGGATATTAAAGTTTTAACTTACTAAAATTAACCTTCTACTCTTATTAGTTGATCTCTTTAATAAAACTTTTACTAAGGTTATAAAGTATAGTTAATAAACGATCTAAACGTATTACTACTAATATATTCTTACTAATAAGGTAATTAATACTAAAAAAGTTATAAAAGTTACTAAAAGATAGAGGTTTAGTACTGTACTGAGTTACTAGAGTTATTAAAATATTATAATAACTTATAATTAAAAGAGATATAGGAGTTCTTACTTAAACAGTTTAATTTTAATATTAGTAAGTTAATAATTAGTTAGTATCTTAATATAGTAAGGTGGATAAATAAGAAGATATTATAACTAGCGAATCTAATAGTAAGGGGTCTACTAACAGAAGCTAAGGGTTAAAGTATAATAATAGTAGTTATAGTGTTCTAAGTATAAAAGATCTAAAGGGTCTTAGGTTATTTAAGTAATTAATTTAAGTATTTAGGTAAAAGTAGATTAATATAAAAGTACTAAAAGTTATATAAGATAAATTATAAATTAATAACTAAAGAACTATAAAAGTCTATCCTTAGGGTGGGCCTAAGTTTATATTATATATAAGTTTTATATATTATCCTAAAGTAATTACTTATCCTTAATTACTTACTCTATATAGTAAGTAGTCTAACTATTTATTATATTCTTAAAGTAATTACTTTAAGTAATTACTACTTTATAAGTAATTATTTATCCTATTAACTAATAGTTATATAACTTATTCTTAGTTCTTTTATTCTAAGTAAGACTCTTTATCCTATACTTATTAGTTATAAAATACTTATAACTACTAGATACCCTATAGGGTACCCCCTAGTCCTATTATACTTAATAGGTTATAATATTAGGTCTCCCCTCTAAAGGTCTTATCTTAAGATTAATATAAGTAGGTTATCTACCTTTAGGTTAGAAGGTATTAATTATTTTTTCCTTATATAATACTAACTATTATATTAAATTATATTATAAAATAGAAATTATAAAGTTTAAAGTTTAGTTTAACTTATTATTATTAGTAATTAGTTATATTTATTAATTAGTTAGGTATTAATAT